>JAHZMW010002671.1:1406-15710 GCA_027743745.1 Alloscopus bannaensis
CTTCAAATATTTAATGATTTAACGTTTTTAATCAGACTTTGAGTCCCAGGACTTGATAGATGCCACTCCAAAGTCTTCTGATGGAGAAGACGAAGTAGACATGGCAGCAAATACGGAGCCGCTCACGGTGAAAGTCATCCGTCCAGTGGTCCCAATGGATTTCAAGGTTCGAGAGCATAAAGTCAGATTAAGATTAGATTTGGCTTGTGATTTTCTTTGCTTTAAACTAGGATGACGTCTACCGCCTCCCAGCAAAGGAAAAAGGGTACGCCTTCATCCTCAACATAATCGAGTTTGATGACCCAAGATACTACCAAAGGACAGGGGCCCTTAATGATACTCGCTATATGAGCGACCTCTGTACCCAATTGGGCTACACAGTGTTTCCCAAAGATGAAGCAGTACGAAGTCGTGGGAGGTGGATTGCCGAAGTATAAGATATACATATATTTAAATGGTTGGATAAAATCGTTTAAACTTCTGGATGGTATATAATTTCTGAATATTTCCTTCTTTCCAGGCTCCCAAATACAACATAGAAGAGTTTGACAACTTCAAAAAACAGTGCCTGGAAGACAAGCCAAAATCTATTGTGGTGTTCATCGGGAGTCATGGTGGTTACAATAAGGTGTACACCTCCAACTCCAAAATTCTCAACCTCTACGAAAAGTTTGTGAACGAGCTGAATGACACCACGGGTCTGAGAGCGACTCCAAAAATATTTTTTGTTAACACCTGCCAGGACTTCGACAGGACCGAGTATGACGATGGAACTCCTGTCGTTCCGGTTGACCACACAATTGTTGTCCAATCGCAGGATTCCAGGGCATAAGTCAAACCGGGATACACATCGTGGAAGTTGGTTCACGTACTGCTTAACGGACGTGTTTATGAAGAAGGCGCACAAGGCCCCTTTAATTGACTTGCTCGAAGAGGTAAATGGGTTTATTAAACCTCGACATTTTAAAAATATTGATTCGCCCCAAACTTGTTGTGTTATTAAAATATAAATTCCCTGCTTACTGGTTCATGTAGGTACGAGAAAAACTGAAAAGTGTGAAAGCAGAGGAGAAAGTAACAGTGGGTCAGCTTTGTCCGATTGGTGATTTAGGTTTGAAAAAATTATACTTCAACATGGATCCGGAATAATTATTAAAATTTAAAAAAATATATATTCTAATATGGGAAGCTGGTAGTAAAAATAATTAGTTTTCCAAATTTGTGTATTGATGCAAGATGTAATCTGATTGGCAAATAACATGTTTTAGTGACAGGTGACATTGGCAGTCTACGATACATTTTATCTGCAATATTTCGCCAATTGATTGACGTCATTGTTTTTTGATTGGTGTTTCCTGTCACTTTCAAAATCACATTAATAAGTTATTGATACTAGTTGATACTGTTATCCGTTCTAGTTTATGAGTAGGTTTGCTTATGATAATCTCTGTACATTTAATGAAGATTCAATTGAATGTGTCATCCTGCGAATTTGGGAAATACAACAGCGTCCACCTGTTTGAAGCCCACTTGTAATGTCGCAACATTGACAATCAATTAGTCTCTGCGGTCAAACTCGGTTTTATCACCCGCACCAGCTTGATATGCACTCAGTATTTTGGTGTTTGCATTGATATCATAATTTGTTGCTTTCATTTAGTGCATAGCTGATCAGTGTGTCTGCAGGTTTACACACGACATCAATCCCTGAGAAATCACAGAGATTCCAGCTTTTCCTATTTTTTCATAATGGACGCTTCATTCTATTTAACCCGGAAAAGTGAGCGACGGGATATTCCCGAGTTTGAATGGCAGGACTGGAGTGTCTTCACAGCGGTTCTTGCTATTTCCGTTGGGATCGGAATATATTTTGGCTTTTTCGGAGGGAACAAGAATCAATCAAATGAGGAGTACTTGTTGGGAGGGAGGCGCATGCATCCAGTCCCAGTTGCACTGTCTTTGCTATGCAGGTACATGCGTCATCTCAAAGAATCAGTTTATATATATATACCTTGAATAATATTTAAGTTTTAACAAAATGTATTTGGAAATAGTTACGTGAGCAGTATAACGTTACTCGGGACGCCAGTGGAGGTCTACTATTACGGTTCCCAAATGAGCATGGTCCTCCTCTCTTATATTCCACTGACCCTCTCACTTGCCTTCATTTACGTCCCGATTTACTTCCAGCTTCAGTACACCTCAGTTTTTGAGGTAATTAGTGTATCATATTTATCATGATTTTATTTGATTAGATAGATTTGACTGCATTTTAACATGTCATGTTTGCGTATTTTTGTGAAATTTGGGACGGACGCCTCAGTATTTGGAGGAAAGGTTTCATCGATACATCCGCCTCTTCTTGAGTTTTGTGCATTACATTTACAACGTAAGTATAAGTGGTCCTTTCATATACTTTGATTAGTTAGAATTATCTCTCCGTTGCCACTAATATTTCCATACGAATTATTTTACTTCCAGATTTTTTTCATGTCGCTGGTTGTGTAAGTTTTTTAAAAATCCTTTTTACAAACAGGTTCTTGGCATTGTGAATGAATACTGCCTTAAATCTCATTTAAATACTTATGTTATCTCTCTCAGCTACGCTCCGTCCTTGGCTTTGGAACTTGGTAGGCAAACAATCTCATTCAAAATATTATTATCCGATATTATGTTTGACACTTGTCACTTATCTCATTAATGGCACTGAGTTGATGAGGCAATTCAATTAAGCGATGCAGATGGTCAATTGAGTTTTGCTAATTCTACGCTTCTTTGTATCAAGTGATTGGGATCGATTATAGGATACTTGTTGTGATCGTGTTCATCATCTGCATTTTCTACTCTTCCATTGTACGTTGTACCCTAATTTTGAGACACACGTTTGATGATGACGTAGGTAACCATTTGAAAGGTTAAATTATCTCTGAATGAAATCAATGCAGGGTGGCTTCAAAGCGGTGCTGTGGACTGATTCAATACAGGTTAAATGAATTCTCTTTTGTTTATCATATCCAAAACATGCCATGTTTCACTTTGCTAATGTTTATTTGGTTATAATATTACTGCTTTTTTAAATACGGTTTCATGACAAGGCGGTCATAATGGTGATCTCAATGGCGGTCGTTGTCGCCATCGGAACTCGGAACGTTGGGGGTGTGTCTGAAGTTTGGAAGCTTGCGGATGACACTGGACGAATTAAATTCTTCAAGTATAAATCGCTACCAAAAACATGATTTTTGTCATTTCCTTTTAAATGTGCAATTATTGAAAAAACTATGACTATTGCTTGATTGAATATTTTATGTTTTGTGCTCAAGTACGGATATTGATCCTCGGACAAGACATACTATATGGACTGCAATCATTGGAGGATATTTCCAAGTAAATTAATTGCGTAACATCATTCGTTTAAAAATGATACAAGTATATTTTAACTCCATAATATGCTAATGACAATTTTTGTAAAAGTGGCTGCCGATGTACACCAATCAAGCGCAGATCCAGCGATACGTGTCGCTCCCGACGTTGAATGCAGTTTATGTGTGAGAGCACCGCGGTTATAAAGTATTAATGAATCTCAAATGATTATACAAGGATTACATACTAAGATATCGTCATTTATTCTTAAATTACATAGAGCTCTGTTGATCAACATGTTCGGTCTTTTTATATTGATGGGGATGACCTACTATTCTGGTCTCGTCATCTTTGCGAATTATATCAACTGTGATCCGTTAATGAGCGGGGTATTTTAATACTAAAAATATTAAATGCCTGACGTTAGTGATTTAGTTATTGGAACTGCATTTTACGTTGGGTTAGAGAATCGACGCGGCGGACCAACTTCTCCCACTCCTCGTTGTCGAAACTCTTCACGAGTATAAAGGTCTGGCTGGCTTGTTCGTTGCCGGAATCACTTGCGCTGGTCTCAGGTTTATACAGATATCAATAGCTTATTCTTTTGAGATAAAAGAAAGATATAGTTTGACATTTATGCATGTAGTACCGTGTCAAGTGGCGTCAACGCCTTGGCCGCAACAGTTGTCGAGGACTATGTGAAACGATGGTGGCCTGGGTTGCCAGAGCTGAAAATGACGCTAATATCGAAAGCCGTGTCAGCAGTGAGCGGGCTCATTGCTTTTGGCTTTGTCTTCATTGTGGCATCGATGGGAAACATATTTTCAGCAGTAAGTGAATAAACACTCGAAATCGAAACTTTCAAAATTGGTAATTGGTCCACTAGATATTTTTCCTTTTGTACAGGCAACGGCAATGTTGGGAATTTTAGGAGGCCCTATTCTTGGTACATTTGTGTGTGGAATGGTGTTTCCGCAAGCGAACACACTTGTGAGAAATCTTACAACTATATTAAAAATATGACTTACTGTTATAACTTCATTAAATATTAATTATTTTCACGAATTTTCGTCTTGCTGTCAAGGGTGTAACTGGAGGAATGGTCGTCGCCTTCGGTTTTATGGCTGTTGTTGGAATTGGGCAGACGGTGTACAATAACCAGGGAAAATTACCGTTCCAAGCTTTTAGTCTGAATCAAACATGTCCGGCGTACCCTGATGGTGCCGGCGATGGCTGGGATCCTGTGGAAAACCCCTGGAAGGAGCGAGGTGACGATGGGCTCACCCAATTGTTCTCATTGTCCACTTTGTGGTACCCCGCAATTGGTACAACACTTTTCATGAAGTGAAAGCAATAGTAAACTGTATTAAAGCTTGCTAAATTTTATGTTTATATTTCGAATAATAATTCCATCAGGCATCCTTCTCGTCGTCATTTTTGGCTTCGTCTTCAGCCTACTTGTGAATGTTCTCACAAAGAAAACCCAGAAACCTGAGAAGATAAGCACGAAGCTTATCTTCCCGGTAGGGATGACCTTTTGGAAGTGGGCGTTCCCCAACGAAGTTCACAAGCTTCTGAAGCCTTCTCCTGAGGAGCTTCAAAGTTAGCAGCAATCACATTTAATACAAATTGTGTATTACTAAACAGTGAGTCTTAATTTTATGGTTATCTAACTAATCCACAGGCGATGCAAAATTTTGGGGCGATTGTGAACCAGAAAAGGATTCTCCACCTAAACCTGCAGAAATTCATTCGGAAATGATGTAGTGAACCACGCCGATCTCCGAACTTCTCCAGCGATCACATTTTTTATACATTTCGAGCAAATACAACTATAAGATACCGTTATTGTCAAATCTTAAATAAAAATTGGGCCGAGTAATAGTTAAATGCATTAATGTTCCATAAATCTGCATTGTCAGACGTAGTCGAAGTGCATTTTAAGATAAGCAATTTTTGGAAATTCATGGAAAGACAGGTTTACTAAAATTTCCACACCTATTAAGAACTACCGAAGATCCTCAAGCTTATTTGGGATGATACATAAAGCAGATTCTGTAAAACACCGTTTTTCGGACGCTCTGCATAACTCCATCCAGGTCGTTGACTGAGGATCGCATCATGCGATTCGCATGCATTGTTCCTCGTCTGGAAATCTGCAGCAGACCACCGAGAGCATTGGATTTATGGAGAAAGCA
The DNA here is from genome assembly GCA_027743745.1 of Alloscopus bannaensis. Taxonomy (NCBI): domain Eukaryota; kingdom Metazoa; phylum Arthropoda; class Collembola; order Entomobryomorpha; family Entomobryidae; genus Alloscopus; species Alloscopus bannaensis. The sequence continues at coordinate 6,965 of JAHZMW010002671.1, forward strand.
CTCTCTGCTGTGACTGCATTCATAAAAAATGTAAACATACCTCCGGATGAAACAGAGTGCAGCAAGTTCTTCATTGCTGAGCAAGTTGGAATGACTGAGTGCTGATTAGGAAGATGGAGAGTGACGGATTTTACTGTATAATTTGCGGTCTCAAGGTTGTCAAGTGCGAACCTCAAGAAGAAGGCCCGTTTCTGTCGGTAACATTGTTAACTTCTGGTCCTGAAGATAACTCGTTTACTCCAACGTTCCAAGATATTTTTGGAGGTGTCCGTGGCTGTGGAGAGGATGGAGAGGAGGAGACTAAGTTTTCCATTTTTTGCAAACTGCTCGGTGTCACAGGACCTGTGAAGAAATGGACTGGAGTTGGCAAATGTGGGAAGGAGATGAGGCTCTTTTGTGGCATTTGTATGGTTCAAGTGGACCTACTTCAAGGGTTCGAGAGGAAGGTTCGGAAGCTCGAGGAGGAACTCAGAGGTCGTGTGGAAGAGGTGCGGAGGATGGTGAAGGCGTCGGAGGTCCGGTTTCAAGAGGAGGGGATTTACAAGCGGAGTGAGGTTTATGGAAGAGTTCGGAGGCAGGTTTTGAGGAAAAAACAGGGAGGCAGTAGTAATAGCATTACTTACCAAGGAGATTCCGCTGGAGTCAACTGGAATCCAGTGATTTTGGTAAGGTTCGTACAGGTTATTAAGTTTCACATTTTTTGTGAGGAACTAGTGATTTATGTAATTTTGTGAATATTCAAAAAATTGTGGAGTTTTAATCCGTAGATATGGATATATTTTGATTCTTTAGATTACAAAGGAGGAAAAGGCCAGAGCCGAGACTTTTAGTCGTGAATCATCATCTTGTCAACAGTCAAACCCGGAATTTAGTGATTATGGCGAAGATAATTATTTTCTAGATTTGGGGGATGGCGATGGAGATGAACGTGGTCCCCTAAAGCGCAAACGGGGAAGACCGAAAAAGGCTATCAAAGTAATACATTTGTATGATGCCAATGGCATGAATTGACATTTTTAGCAATTTTTATATAATAATATTGTAATTTGCTATTTGTTTTTTCTCACAGACTCCAGAGATTCATAAATGTGGTATGAAAAAAGCAAAGTGCTCTGATGGACATCATCCGACAGACATGGCCGACATGGGTGTGACAGTTGCTGATGGCGTTGACTCAATTAAACGACGACGGGGACGCCCTTCACGCAGAGCGAGTAATCAGAAGAAAGTGATGGAACAGAAGCATGAAGGCGCGCTATTTCCGAAGCGAACACCAAAAAAGAAGATTGATGATTTTATCACAGTAATTCCGGACTCAGATTTCGAAAAGGACGATGAAGCAAATGCATTCACGCATCCACCGACTCGGCGAGGTGGCAAAGGGCGGAAGCGAGCTTGGGAGGATGCTGGTACTGGTGACGAAGAGTTTGTCCCAGAAGTGAACTTGGATGACAAAGAATCCGATTCAGACAATGGGAGTGACTATGAGAAAGACGACTCCGTAAAGAAGAAAATGAGGAAGTCAGTCAAAGGTCGAGGGGTCTGTATTTTTAGGGGTGTGGAACTCATTGAACAACCACCCGTTTTCACCTCAAGCGAAGGTAAAGGCGTTGGAGACAAGGAGGAAGCCCAGTACAGGTGTTCAAAGTGTTCTGTAGTTGTAGGGAAGAGCCGCATCATGCGTCACGTTGACCAATTTCACGCCTACAAAAAGTGCAACAAGTGCGACGCCTACCTCAGCATGTTCGACATTCGAGCCCACAACCGAAATGTTCACCGAGTACAACCGTGCCCCATCTGCGGAAAGCCAGACGTGCTCCCACCCAGCTACCAGCGGCACGTTTGGAGTCATCTTAGCAAGGAGGAGCAGTCCAAGGTGGTGTCTTCCGCCAGGGAGGGAGATGGAAAAGTTTATGCCTTCGCCGTGAAACGAAATCAATGCGAGGAGTGTGGCTTTAGTTCCATTAGTCTTACTAAACTCCTCAAACACAAGCTCCGCGTTCACGGTACCGAGGAGGAGCGTGACGCAGAGAAAAAGGTGTGCGCCTTGTGCGGCGCCCTAGTCCTTGACCTCAAACGCCACATGATTATTCACACGGATGAACGGAAGTTTAAGTGCGACACTTGCGAGAGAAGCTTCCTCCGTAAGAGAGAGCTGAAGAAACACCGAAATATAATGCACGCGGTGGGAGAGAGCAAGAAGTTCGAATGTCCCCAGTGTCCAAGGAAATTCCATCGGGTGGACGACCTCAAGACTCACCTCAACTGTCACCTGAACATCAGGCCATTTCCGTGCACGGAGTGCGGGATGGCGTTCACGCGGAAGCAGCAGATGCAGCGTCACATGAAAACGTTTCACGTCGAGGGAGCGAAGCCTGGGAGGAAGTCGTATGTAAGAGGACCTCAGACGAAGAGTCATAAAAACATTCTAACCACATGAACCTGAACTAATTTAAATTTCTATCGCATTTATGCATAAGTACTTTTATTTATTAGGTACATATGTTTATTATATGAAGGGTCATGAAATAAATGAAACACTAGCGAATTCAAGTAATACTGAAAAAGAAATTCACTCTTTTTTATTCTGAAAATCGATTAATTTTAAAATATCTATGAAACTTGTTTCTCCTTCAATTCTCTCCCTCTTTCGAAACATCGTCGACAACTCCAAATTTCGTTATCGCCGGTCCCCGCACGTAACTTTTCCTCTTCGGTGGAGGACCCCCTGCTTCATGGTACACTCTCGTGTGTCTCTTCAAAGTCGTCCTGGTAACGAAGGCAACGGGACAGTGTTCACACGGGAAGGGGCGGACATTGAGATGTGCCTTCATGTGCTCCTCCAGATTTCTCCGGAAGGCGTACGCTCTTGGGCACAATGTGCACCTGAAAGGCTTCTCCGTACCGTGAACGTTCGCCCAATGTTTCCTTAAATCCGGCTTCCTCGAAAAACTTTTGCCACATTGGAGACAAACGTGCGACCTCACTTGGCCATGGGAGAGCTTCATATGTTGATCCAAGCTGGTGACCGCCTTCCCACACTCTGGGCACACAGACTTGGCCGCCTGCCGCTCTGCTTCGGTAGAGATATGCTTCTGAAGGCGATGGTACACGAGGCTGTTCTTGTTTCGGAAGCTTTGGCCACACTCCTCACACTGGACCTGGAAGCCGGGTTGAGATTCAGTAGGTATATGCCCACCGGCGGCCATAAAGTCGAGTTTTTCTTGAACACTGAAGTGGGTCCACTTGTGAACCGTGATTCCGGAGTGGGAGAGCTCGGGCTTGCCACAAACTGCGCAGGCGTACCGTTTTTTCTTGTAGTGGCAGGAGGACATGTGGAGTTTGAGGGTGTGTGCAGTGAAACCGTCGATTTGGCAAAGTTTGCACGTCCCCTGAGTATGATTTTGATCTACGTGGCGTCGCATTTCTTTGAGGGGGAGGAAAACTGGTTCATCCTCAGGGCATGCCGAACACTTGAAGATGGGTGTTGCAAAATCCTCGGTGAGGTTTACGTCTGCGGCACAAGTGTTGTTGGTCTTGTAGAGCATGATGCCTTTATGAACCACGTTACCTGAGGTGCGATCTGCTCGCAACAGTTTCTTTTTCGGCTTTTTGTCATCATTGTTGCCACCACCTCCAGTTTCTTCGTCATCGACGTCGTCATCACCGTTATTGTCGTCATCGTCATTAAAATCTTCATCATTAGAAGGAATGTAGTATTCGTCCTTGTCTTCAGATTTTGGAGGCAACTGCCTTCGCTTCTTGCCTGCTAATCTCTTCTTTTGAGATTTCGGAGGCTGATCTTCACTAAAAGCATTACCTTCTTCATATGGAGTCTGCCTCTTTCTCCGGGACCTTCGCGATCCTGTTCCGCCCTTGACGATGTCTTCTCCAATTGTTTTTATTAAACCTAGACGCTGAGATTTTGCGGGAGGAGGCAACCGTTTGTTCTTCGACTTCCCTGACTTTCGCTTTCGTCCGCGTCCCGTCGAAATTATTGGTTCCTCTACCAAGTCCAAGTCCAACATATCATCATCGCCTTTCTTTTTGAGGTTGTCAGCCTCAAGTCGCTCCTTCGCTTTGGCAATATCAGACGCTGATATCTGAAACCGTAGAAACGGTAGAGTTATACAAATAATTATCTAATAAACCCTTTTCCAAACGATCATCCATGTATCCTGTCAACAATTTAACAACAATAATTATCTAAGATACCGCAATTTTCAACTCGAATAAAAAAATCAAAATCAGTCGTATTCATATTAAAATTAAAATTACCCTAACGACTGGGTAAAGGTTAGCTCCTTGATCTGCTTGCTGGACACCTATCGACCCTGAGCTCCTTCCTCCAATTCCTCCTCCGATTCTCCTCTTCCTTCGCAACGAAGCTGCAGGACAAATTAAAAATTCGTAATTCTATTAACAATTTAAACAAGTTTTCATTTTCCTGTAATTTTACTCACAACTCCTCAAAATCTGCCTCCTGATCCCTTCAAAAAGTCCCGTCTCATTGTAGATCCCTCCTCCAGATCTCACCAGCTCCTCTGAAGCCTTCACCTTCTTCCTCATCTCCTCTTTTCCACCCCTCAGCTCCTCCTCCAACTCAGCAATCTTGAGGTGAAGCTCAATGAGGATTCCCACCTGCGAGCAGCAATCTCCACAAAATGGACATCACCTACCACCTCCATAAACAAAACAGAGAAACTATTTTCAACAGCAGCCCAGATGACTGACAGGATTTTTGGTGTCTCTGTTTTTGTTTATACGGGGCAATCTCGTACACAACATCCACTAGGTGAGCTCATGCAGGACGAAGTTTCGCTTTGTTTTTCATTCATTTTGCGTTCATGTATTTTTGTCAGTCGTGAGCAGCACAGCTGTCTAGTCACTTCCAAGTTCCAGCTTTGTCTTGCGATATTCCAGCTTCAAAAACTGGACTTTTGACCGGTCAACCTATCGATTCACCTTATCGACAGCAGATAACAGTTTTTCCTGTTCACGGTATAATTGTAATACATCTGAATTTTTATGTTGATTAATGTATTTTTTTTCATAATTTGATTGTATATTTTTAATCATTACAGTGCCAAAAGGGCCTCATCACAATGACGACTTTTCCAATAACCCTCCGCCGCCTCCGGAACCTTTTCAGAGACCACTGGCAGGACATGATTTTTGGAGTACTTGGAGCTGGGGCCCTTATTCAGATCTCGTCCTTCCTTTCGGATCGTTTCATCAAATACCGGACCTCCCGGTCGCATGCCCTTCTCCGCCGTTACAAGAAGCAGCAGTTGTTCACCATGATGGAGGAGAAGTTTGGGAGGACGTTCCACAACTGGTATGACATCATGAAGGAGAACATTCGGAGGAACCTGAGTGCTGAGAAGCTAATCGGCTATCTGAAGACCGGTTACGGGAACAAGGTGGAGAATTGGGAGGAGTTGAAAATGGTCGCATTTACGAGCACCTTGGCACTCGTGTACGGATCTGCAATGCTGAGTGTTATTCTCCGAATTCAAGTGAGTGCGATCAGTGGGATTTTGTTTAAACAAATGGACGAGGTTCCGCCGGGACTGGAGGGTCTCCCTACTGAAGGAGGGGATGCCTGTGGACCACGTCGAATCACGGAAGAGCTGCAGCAGGAGTACATGGTTCTGACCCGTCACTTGTGTACAAAAGGGATGGACACTTTGTGCAGTTACTTGTACGAGAAAGCGAGGAGTACTGTGTCCAAGCTGAATTTGAAAGAGAAGTTGGCAGCTTCCCACTTTGAGGCCATTTTTCATGGAATTTGTGCTCAAGAGCTGACACGGGAGTCGGAGGAGTTGGGAGTTCAAAACTGGAGTCCTGTTCGTGACGCTTGGCGTTACATGTTTGATGATGCTTTGATGAAACAATATCTGTATCCGATGGAAGCTTTCAAGAGGTCAGAATCGGAACGAGAGGCATTTCTCCGGGCGCTTGTCTGTGATGCGTACGATTTGGTCACTTCCGAAGACGCGAGGACCCTTCTCAAGAGTATGGAGTGTCAAGGGATCAGTCACTACATGGACCGGATTTCGGACTTCTTGGACGACCAACTCTGTCACCCGGAGAGCGACCTATCACGCAGTTTTGCAGACAGCCCAAGGGACATCGTGGGCCCGTTTGGAGAACCTGGGTTCAACATGCCGTCAGCGTCATTAGCAAAAGTCATTCCAATTATGAACTCGTTCGTTATGCAATCGGAAGCGGAAGATACCTGGGCCACTCTTCTCATGAGCAAGGAGTCTCTGAAATCATTCAGTGCCAACGTGTATGAGTCATACAGCTCCAAAGAATTTTAGAAACACTTATCTTCCCTTCTTTTAAGAATGTATCCCCTTCCTAATATCTCTGATGATACCAAAGCGTAAGCCAAATTTTTATTATTGTTATATTACTAGTCTGCCTTCGGTTACTGTAATTGGGAACACATACTGTCCAAATAATCACGAACTTCTAAACACAGTGATTAAAAATTTTAAATTGCGCCTCTAAACATGTATTTCAAAAGTTAATTGAAATTCGTTTCTTCTTTAACACAGACTGGTGTAAAACCAGCAAATTCCTGAAACCTACATATTTTAAATTGTCATCCAGTTTTACCTAATAATTTATCCTGTTTTATAACAAAGTCCATTGACAAATTAAACGCGATGAAGTCAAGTCATGAACAAAGATTTTGTTTGCTTATTTTGTCAGTTTCCAGTAAAAACATCTTCGTGTACAATTTTACGTCTTTGTCATTCAATTTGCATTGCATGCATAAAAAATCCAAGAATTCCAAATATTTCCAGAATCGAACCTACCCGTTCTTCTTCTCTTATATTAATAACGATATATAATCTTTTCTATTTGCTTATTATCGGCGACAAAGAGACAACTGCATTTTATAGCATTGATATTAAAATGTTTGTTTGCGTATCAAATGAATATAAAAAATGCATGCACCCACTGGATGCAACACTTGATGTCATACGAGTGTTCAATGACTGTTCCAACGACAATATTAAGTCTTGTATTGGCGAAATGTCTGATTCTTAGAAAAAGTCATAAAATCCAAAGCCTCATGCCATTTACTGGATTGTTGAACTTTTGCAAAGTTACAGACATAAAGAGCTTCATTTTGTTCTAATATTTGTTACAAACATTTTGCGAAACTTTAGTTAAAAAGTTACCCAAAATGTTGTCAGTAATCAATTTACAAAACAATTACTGCTATCAACCACCCCGAAGGACTTGCCCTACACCCACCTCCGATAAGCCGAGCTCGTCCACCACCTCGACTAACTCGTTTTCTCCAATCAACGTGGTTGTCGGAGGGCGCTACCGGATTCTTTGTGAGATCGCTGCAGGCTCCTTCGGCAAAGTGTTTTTAGGTCACGATTCCGATGTCGGGGAGGATGTCGCCATTAAACTTGAAGATTGTGAAGCTTATTATCGCCAACTGAAGCATGAAAGTCAGGTTTATCAAGTCCTTCAAGGGTGTCCAGGCTTTCCGGGGGTTCGGTGGTATGGCAAAGATGACAGCGGGAGGTGGGCCGTGTTGGTGATGGAGTTGTTGGGGCCCTCGCTGGAGGACTTGTTTCGAATGTGTTCGAAGAGGTTTACGACAAAAACGGTGGCGATACTGGCGGACCAAATGATTTCGAGATTGGAGGTGCTCCACTCGAGGAATTTAACTCATCGGGATTTGAAGCCGGAGAACTTTGTGATGGGGCTTGGTCACAATTGCGCGAAGGTAAAGAAATTAAGGTGCTTGACTTTGCTTATCATTTGGGTTGTGAAATTATTGTATAATTTTGTATGTTTTAGGTCCACCTTATCGACTTCGGTTTATCGAAAAAGTACAGGAACCGTCGCCTTGTCCACATTGCACAGTCAACGAAAACGAAGGTTTTTGTTGGAACTGCGAGCTTCGTTTCTGTCAATGTTCATCGTGGCCAAGAGCAGAGTCGAAGGGACGACATGGAGGCCCTTGGCTATATCTTGGTGTACTTCTGTCGAGGTTCTTTACCGTGGCAAGGCCTCGTTGGGGAGACTGCGGAGGAAACGTTGGAGAAACTTAAGGAGAAGAAAATGTCCATCTCTGTGGAGGAGTTAACTCAAGGTCTTCCCCTGGAGTTGACGGCGTATCTTAGGCACGTGCGGGAACTCGGGTTTGATGAGATGCCGGACTACGATTACCTCCGCCGCTTGTTTCGCCGGTTGCTGGCAAAGCTTCAATTGGCGAATGACCAAGTTTTTGACTGGAGTGTTTCCGATCGGAACTCCAAAGGGGATCACTGGGAAGAAGGTAAAGTTACGAAGGCGGATGTGGATTCAAGCACAAGTACAGAGATTCATGGAGCGTCGAAGGACCTGAAGTGAGTATAATTTTTGTGTTCTTGTACCGCAATTTATAATTGATTCCAATTCAACAATGCAAAGGTAAATATTTAAGAAGAAGAATTTTACTTGTGTTTTTAACTTTATTTCGGCAGATGTGGGTGTTCAATTGTGTGATGTCAAGGGAATCTTCGGAGGATGTAGGATGCGTGAAGTAGCGTGATGCCGACTTATCATGATTAGACGTACGACCACAATTAGATTATGTAGGCTTCTTGAAATAATTTTATAATAATGTTGTCTGTCAATAAGATATTTTCATTGAAGACGTACATATATGAATTATGTATTTATTTATGGCGGCCAGCCATATATTAAGATTGTATCGGTTGTCCGT
>JAHZMW010002672.1:0-13310 GCA_027743745.1 Alloscopus bannaensis
ATCCGTTTTCAAAAGATTTAGTCTGTCCTGATGAAGATTTCAGTAGAGATCGAAAGCTCGACATAATAAATAAAAGTCTTAAAATGCATTCCTCAAATGTCGTAAATCAACAATTAAAAGATTGCTGTATATTTAAAGGGTGTCCGGGTCATATGGCGGCAAACTTAAAATATTTATTTCTAGCATTGTATACATTCATATTTCCAGTTGTTACTGGAATTACAAACGTTAGACTCAATATTATCAAATCAAACTTTGATCATGTCCGAACACTTCACTCTGTCCCGTACTCACGGGTTTTTCCTGACCACTATCAATAGAGGACATTCCCAATTTTAAACGACCAGTGCTAACTTCTTTTCTTATATTTCTACATACCGTATTGAATCGCCGGCTACATTTTATATATGTCGCCTACAGCCTTTGGCTTTGCATAATGCCCAAATCATCCTTATCCATCTTCACTGTGTCGCGTTTGGGGGAGTTAGAGATCGGCACAAATTTGGCGTTTTGGCAGGAAGTCAAATGTGCATCCACGTTATGCGCACTGCGCGTGATACATGAAGTACATAGGAGCAATGTAATTTGTATTAATCTTGATCCTCAGCTACCTTGCTACCTACCTTGATCCTGTGATATTCCGTGCGGTTTATTTACCCCGATCACGTTTCTTCGGAGCATTCTTCCTGAACGTCTTTTTTACAAGTTTCGCGACCTTATATTGCTTGGAAAAGGTGTAGCTCCGGTGGGCGGGTTGGGCCTCTTCTTGAACTTTGTGCATTGATACTCTATTACATGGGGTTAAGTTTTACATATTTCGGTGCCTCCCTCCATTCATTAACAGCGGCGCTGCCATGAACTTTGAAATAAGAGCGCCATATTCATGATAGGAAACTACACGTTTCCACCAACTTTAATTAATGAACGCTGTTGTCATTATACAATAGCGAAAAAAACTCGAAAAATTAGGTCTGATTATGTTGAAGACGCTGCTTCCAAATTTGCAAACGTTTCTTTCTGTATCCATATCTTTTACGTAAACCTTCAAATTTTGTCGCAATATGAATCGCACATGCTTTACGTAGTTAATTAGATAATTTCGTGCCAGGGTTTATATAAAAATAAAATCTAAGGAAATTGGTCATTATGGCAGATTAGCATATCAATCGAAAGCCTATCTCATGGGCTTTCCGCCGGTGTAAGAAATATAAGCGGACTCAATCCAACGTGGCACACAGAGCTTGCGATGTCATAAACTGTTATACGCCCTTCGTAATACAGCGTACAAAAAAGTTTGGCGGCGCTTTTCTGAAACAACCTTGGTGGTTTTCTCAAGGAGTTAATCGATAAGAATATTCGTACATGTCGGTCATTTTCACTCAAGTTGCGCACCTTTTCGGCCATCATATCTCGGTAGATGTGGATGATCGAAAGCAGCTGTCCCTCGAGTGACTAAGTGTCGTTACGAATTCATAAATTGCATTGTGCATTTCGGAAATTGTCTAATTATTATTTTAAATTGTGTTATTTTTCGAAAAACCTTCTTGTCTTGGAGGGACTTATAGCTGGAATGTCCAGAAAACAGATGAACGTGATCTACCGCGGATTCGTGAAGCAGGGGCAGATTCCCGCTCCTGGTAATTTGTTGTGGAGTTTAGGCACCTTCATCAACAATCGGTTGAGCTTGTCACCGTTACGTGCGTTTCAGCGTCGACATCTGAGTCTCCTGCCGAGAAGAGTGTTCCTCAGGGACCACTGGAAGTCATTTGGTAGACGAGGTGCAATGCAAAATATGAAATATAAAGACATGAGAATGTGTGGTCATAATGACTGTTTGGTTGGTTTCGTTGTATATTGTGCAGATTATTGGATTCTTGGCAAGGGATTTCAGTTTTTTCGGAGTATTTCCTCGTGGAGGGGTTTTCATGGCACGACCTCGTTGAAAACTATACTGGATTTAGACTTCTCGCGACAGCATCTGTTTTAAGATTCATTATGATAAATATTGATTGCAGGTGCTTAGTGATGAGACGAAACGCAAGGAGTTTGATTCTTGGGGTCAAACCTCGGAGCAAATGGGAAGAAGTAGTGGTGGATCGAGAAGGACCGGTGGTAGGGGATTCCAGCAGTCGTGGAATTTTCACTCGCAAATTGATCCGGAAGAATTATTTAGAAAGATTTTTGGAGACTTTGGCCGAAATCCATATGCGGATGCTGGGGAATTTTCGGAGTCAGTTTACGGTTTCGGTTCAGCACAAGAGGTAAAAATAAAAACTGACGTTTTGAACGGAGGGTGTGGAGAGTTAGTAACTAATGAACAGTGCTGGTTACATTTTACCTTATTGGACGATTATACTTTTCTTGCAGATTGTTATGAATTTAACGTTCCAAGAAGCCGCAAGAGGAGTTCACAAGGATATCTTGATCAGTGTGACAGATACTTGTCCGAAATGCAAAGGTTCCAAGTGTGACCCTGGTTCTAAACCAGTGAAGTGCCAGCGATGCAACGGGACAGGAATGGAAACACTTTCGAGAGGTCTTTTCATAATGAGCTCAGTATGCAAATGGTGTGAAGGTCAGGGCAGGCTCATTCAGCACCCGTGTCAAGAATGCTATGGTAGGGGTGCCACGGTTCAACGCAAAATGGTCACGGTTCCCGTTCCAGCAGGTTGCTTCTGGGTTAATCTTAGTCAATCATTTCTGAAACATTTTAGTTGTTGTAGATGCGAAATACAGACTCATGCTTGTCGATGGTATTATACATAGGTATTGAAGATTCTCAGACCGTTCGAATGGTTGTTGGGAAGAAGGAAGTCTTTATTACCTTCCGCGTTGAAAAATCTGATTACTTTCGACGGGAAGGTGCAGATGTGCATACTGACGCATCGATTTCAATTTCTCAAGCCATTCTCGGTGGTTCGACCAGAGTTCAGGGGATCTACGAGAATATAACTGTGGAGGTATACTATGTCGATACTTTTGCCTACTGCCACCGACAATATAGTAAGGAATTTCTTCTTCAATACAAATTCATTCAATTTCTCACGCGTACAGGTTCCGACAGGCACGTCATCGCACACTAAAATACGAATACGTGGAAAAGGAATCAGGAAAGTCAACGGATTTGGTCACGGCGATCATTATATTCACCTGAAGGTCCGAGCTCCGAGGAGTGTGTCGAGCAAGCAGGAGGCACTCCTGAAAGCGTACGCAGAGCTGGAGGTTGATACACCTGGTACAATTAACGGAATAAAGAAAGCAGCAAAAGGTGAATAATCAGTTTACCACGACGAATTTTACCATTACCGTACTGAAAGTTCGAATTGTGCTCGTACTCGAACATAATATTTTTAAAAAATTTAAGAAAATTATAAAAATGCTGTGTTTTATAGAACCCTATCGTATGTTCGTAGGTCAAGCGTCCGTATCCTCCGACGAGAAATGTGAAGGACAAGCCATGAAGAATAGAGAAGGGAGCTCAGAGGAGATTTTGAAGCGTATTAAAAATGTTATTTTTGGTAAATGATGCCGAACATTACTAATATCTTACTTTCATATAAAAATTTCAAAATTGTAGGTGTTGATCCATTTTATTGATGAACCAATTTAAGTCATTGTTTAGTATTTTGAGTAAAATCCGTTTCCAGGCAATGAGGCAGTCAAGAAGATTCCTTTTTTATATTGATCATTGATATTTGCTGGCATGTCGGTAATATCGTCGATTTGTGAGTTTTAGTACAGGCTCAGATTGAAAAATTACATCTTCTAGCAACGAATCGAGATGGTGCTCTTTCATCAGTCCGTTTGACTGCATCATTTTGCTGTATTCACCCGACAATCAATTTGTGCTTCAAAGGAATGACTTAAGCTTCAAATGAATTGCAAGCCAAATTTGACGAAATATAAAACCTTCACACAATCGACTAAACTTCCTTCCCTTAATGACTCAGTTAGTTGTCCTGGCTAAATAATATCCGAAGGTTTTGATGAAGAGCTCCAAGAAGTTCACAGTAATGCATCCTCAGAAAACGTAGTTGTACGATTTCTTCTAAGAAAACAGTCGTTTCCTTTACTACACCAACAAGGATTTGTGCTCAATTTCATGAAAATTATAATTAATTACAAAGTTCTTTCAAGTAAGCAGGATGCCTCTGTTAGGATCCTTTTTGCGATTGTCGTGTCCCCGCAATTCTAACGCACTTATACTACGTAACGTATATGATGTAATTTTTTTAACATTTGCGAATCGCAAATTGCGATACACGTTAATATAATATGAATTTATGTGCCATCGAAAGTATCTGAAATCATTTCAACTCCGTATTGAAGAGCCCTGTAAATACATGCGTAACATGAGCTTTTTACATCCATGATCCAACGATCATAGTAATTGTAAATATGTAAAGCTCTTTACAGCACGCACAGCAAGCTTGAGAATTGACGTTGATTGGAAGTACAGAGAACAACCTCGTCCGGCTTTGACTAGGCTGCTGCAGTGATCGGAGACAGTGCTTCACGAAAAGCTTTCTAAACTCGAGAGTAAAAGAAGCGTTCCAGGTTGTACAGTCTCCTTCCAGCTACTCGCACTGAAATCCCGACACGACGAAATTCATGCCGCTCCGTAGTGTTCCTCTCTGCCATCCTCAACACTTTCAATGCATGGAGTATGGAGCACTTTTGCTCTGCCTACAATTTTGGTCTTATGTAATTGTAATTTAATGTTCCACATGCAAAAACGTACATTGCACAAATTAGTTAAAATGTACCTGCTTGAAGAATCACTCGCAGTTGATGATTGGTATTGTGCATGATGTTTGTCAATTGACGCCGTTATTCGTGGAAGGCGTTTGAGTTTATGAATGGAATGAATGACTGAAATTACTAATTCCAAATTGTGCCCGTGCTTGACTTTTTAAAATCAAAAACGAAATTATTAAGTAACGAACTAGGTACTTAAAAATAAAATCACGATGATTATGTTGATTCGTGGCCCACGAATGTCCTTATAACCTCGCATAAATGAATATAAATGTAAAGACCTAGGAGCCTGTAATAAGTGTCTGCAGTCATGAAATCATGATGACTGCTGACGATGAGTGCAAAGAGAATAATGTACAAGCAAAAGCCATTTTTTTTTTGTTTTGTGTATTGTAATTGACACGAAAAATGTTTACTTCCGCCTTGTTTAATTCTTCGAATTACAACTATAAAACGTTATTGAGCACCAATAATGAGAATGACAGTTGTTCAGAGTTCTTGCTACAGGAAGTTGCTTTATCAATAAAACTTGTGCGGCGAGGAAATCCTAGTCACCGTTGTCTGACTACGGGCTCATCATCTTCTGATAAAGACAGTGAAAGCAAAGAAGATTCACCCGAGGAGATTTCATCCTCTTCTTCCTCACTATCAATCTCGTCATCTCCGTCGACGTCCATTTTTTCCGGCATTTCATTGAATTCAGTCTGTACACTCACGCAGACAGGAGAAGGTAAGTCCTTCCTACGAGTTTGGTAACAAACCTCCTCATCCTTCAAAGAGAGGAATTTGAGCTGACCACAAACTTGCCAAATATTTGATTCGAGCATATTGGAAACATGCCCGGCAAACTTGATGAATTCCTCGTTTTTATAGTACAGTTGTTGAGTTGCGAATTCCGAGCTGGCCAGTTCTACCTCAAGAGATTCTAAGGCGTCGAGATTTTGAATAAAATCAATTGTGTTGATCTCCACGTCCGGGTGGACCGTCGTTAATCGCATCTCCTTCAGCCGTGGCAATGTAAGTCGTAAATTTATATCTAGCCAGAATATCGGACATGTATTGTTCTCCTCGGAGTAGTCGCTTCCAATGGACAAGCGTAACTTTTTTAAAGTTCTTTCAAAGCGATTCAGCCACTGCCACAAAGTTCTGAAATTGAATCCTTGAGAACTACTCTCTGGAAATTGAGCCCAAATCTCAGCCTCAACCAGTGGCCAAACGACCGACTCAAGTGCTAGAAAATCCGGCATGCGAAGAAAGGAGAAGCGAAAGTGCTTCAAGTTTGTAAATCTGCTGGCAGAGGTCAAACAGTCACACTCGGTCTCAATCGTTAGCGACTCCAATATTTTGGGATCACAGAGTTGAAGAATAAATGTCATAATTGACGGAGGAATGTCACTGAATCTAACACCGACTAGTTGCGAAAGTTTAGGAGGCTGTTCAGGATAGCCAAATATGGCGCTCGTCAACTCATCCATGTGAGCATTTTCTTCCTTCGCCTCTTCCAATGACAAGCGATCAAAGGAGAGAAGATTCCTCAAACTCAATACTCTCAAATTCGGCATCAGACGCACAAACCGCATCACGACTTCATCGTAAAGAAACGGAAGTGTCAGCGACTGCGATGTAGAGATCCCAAGAGTACATTGCCAAATGTTCTCCCCGTGGGCGTCGAGAAGACGGCTTACAGCGTCCCAAAATTGCACTGGCTCAGCCTCCCTATCAAATCCGAAGCCATGAATACGCTCCACAAACTGCACTGACCTCGTGATGAAGGGATTCCGTAAAGGAAATGGCCGACTGAGCATCAAGGTGAAAAAGTCAAAGATGCGAGGTATCTCACTAAAAGTGTAGTCGACAAAGGGGTGCGCATTGATGTCATCATCATCGTCTTCCACTTCATCTTCGCTATCACCACCACCAGCAGTCCTACATGCAGTCTGACTGATGAACTTCAAATTCTCACAGTGCTCGTCAACCGCCTGAAGCACAGAACGCGAGACACAGCGACAGTTAAGCAGACACTCTTTACCAGCATTGACGTCGTCTTCGTTCGCTCGAGTCAGTAACCAGGATGCAATGACTGGGAGGACCTAGATAAAAAAAATGGAAATACATACATTGAGAGGTAAGATTAAACATGTATTAAATGAATGCTGATGACGAGGACTACCTTGGACACCAAAAACAACTCCCGGTGTGGCTCAAGCATCGCTTGGAAGGTGGTACAAACCTTGTGGCAAGCATACAGCCCATTTGGAGACAACTTGTCAAAAATCAGCATCCAAACCTAAAATTAAAACGCACACTACATCAATCTCGCTTGATTCCATAAACTCAAACAAACACGATCGCATCACTTCCTAACTTTAAGTTTTACTTTAGCCCGACTTTAAGTTTTTAAAAATAAATTGGTTTATACCTCTTTCGAAAAGATAAGAAGAGGACTCGTCCTCTCCTTCGGGACTGAACCGATGTCGTCGTCATCTTCGTCAATGCAGTGAAAAGCATCCTTCAAAAGGTCACCACCTCCATCAGGGCCACCAAGATGAGTCTTGACGTCTTGTACGCTCTCCTCCTCCATGTCACTGTCTGTCACTTTTTGCTGATACGATGCCTTAATTAATTAGCAAATCATATTTGATTAATATCTGTTGTCAGATAACTGATTTGACTAATACCAGAATTGTTAGAATTGGATAAGACGAATACAAATTCAACAAGTTTCCAAATTTCTTCATTTTGCTGAATTTTGATCTGTGGAAAAACAAACATCGAAAATCATCACAAGCTTGAGAGATGTTAACAACACAAAATATATGGGTGAAAGTGAAGAAAAATTTTAAACCTTCTTCCCGCTTTTGAGTGGGGCGACGAGAGAATTTTCGAATGCGTACTGAAAATTGCTGTAGAAACAAAGACTGGCTTTTTGGCTTCCTTCATTTTCACGGTCACGACTCGCAGTGACTTCAACGAAAATGCTTTTCATTGAAGACTCTGTTGGAAGTCTACGGAATTTTGTTGAATGAGGTTCATCAAAGTGAACTTTCTCATTCTTTTGGCTATTCAGTGGTAAACCTTTAATTAGGCTGAACGCAACGTTTTACGTATTACAGAAAAGCTTGAACAAACAAAATGTTTGAAGTTTCGAAGCACTGTTCTGGATACTAAATATAAAGAATTTAAATCGAAAACATTGCATACATATTTCAGTAACTCAAAATCCCTAAAATTAGCGTAATTTGTTCTACAAATCGAGACATGGAATGGTACATAACATTAAAATTCTTATCGGAATAATTTAGTAACAGCTAATAACACTTTTTAAATAATTTTTTGTCGGCCCTGCAAGGTCGTTCATCTCCGATAGGAAAACAGAATTTCTATTTTATCAGTTCTATCATATCACTTAATTACCCAGACTTTCAGGATGATGTGCATGACAATATTGAATAACCTATTCCATTGGATTTTACATGCAAGCACCTCTTTACTCACATTTATATGTAGTTGTTACTTTGAGATGCTCCTCAGTCTCGCCAGCTAAATAAGTGGACGGAAATTGTAAAACTGAGTACGCTTCCCTTTCCAGCAACATTGGACCACACACAGCTTTGTTGTACATTAAAGCAAGAGCGACAGGTTTTCACAGTCTACATTCTCCTTGTAAGCATTCACTCTCAACTCCCCACATCCACGACGCAATCCCGACGAGCTCACTTCTTATATTCAGATTTTGCACACTACTAAACCAACAGTTCTGGATTCACTCATAATGAATGGTTTTTCGAACTAACTAGTCAACAACTTTAGTTTAAAAATTTATAGACATGCGATGCGTATACTGCTTCCATTATATGTTTCCAACGGGAGTTTAATCGTTTGGTATGCTAAATATGTAGGTAGTCCAAAAATACAATTTTATACAGCTTAGCCTAATTAATAAATTTAGAAAAATTGTGTATAGATACTACTTCACAAGTCACTAAATCACAAAAACCTGTACGCCCCTCCCACGGGGGAGTTCTCCCTGGGGGTACTTGGGGAGAGTCGAGTTACTAATATATATCATTAAACGCTGAAGGACATGACTGACATGAGGATTCCGAATATATATATATATATATCGTAGTGTTAAAGCGCCCCCTTTTTTAGCACAAAATAGCATCTCTTAAAACAATGTGGAGTGATATTTTTGTACAACGTAAAATTCAACTTTTTTGTAATGTTTACGAAAAACCGCAGTATTAAATAACTGGTGCCGTCAAATGAAACATGGGTCAAGGCCCTTGACTCAAGGGTATCTTTTGAGCTATTATGTAAAAATGTATGTAAAAAATCTTATCGAGTTAAATCCAATCGTAAAGCAAAAATTCCGTTACTTTAATTAGCAGTTTAGCCCCCGGTTTATGTCAATACCATAGTGAATACGGTAAGATCGTGCTTCATATTTGAAGGAATTGCATTTATTCTCTGTAATTGACATGCATTTATATTTATAAATGTTGATTGTTATTATGGACTGAAATAGATTTTCATGGATAACAAATTGTTTATACGTACTTTTTAAAAAATCGGTCTAGTAAATTAATTTAAAAACTTTAAACTTATTTACCAATCAGCAATAAATTTTTTTGTTTTAAATCTTCGAAAAGTGTATAATTTTATTAACATTAGTGATTAGGTTTTTTCCATTTTCAATGGAGTAAGGCAGTGTGATATTAATCAAAATATGGCAGCCAAGATACGGCGAGGGCGCAATCGCAAATTGACTTGATGATGGACATAAAGTCAAGCGAAATCGTTTATTGCGTCAAATACAAAATTGCATAGGTAAGTTTGTCAAAATTGGGAATGGCAACGGCCAGTTTTATCCAATTTTACGTCATTAGACGAGCTTTTCACATGTTTATGTATGCGATTCCTTACCAACACCAAGTACAAGGAACAAGGTCAGTCAAGCAAAATCGCTTATTGCGTCAAATACAAAATTGCATAAGTTTGTCAAAATTGGGAATGGCAACGGCCAGTTTTATCCAATTTTACGTCATTAGACGAGCTTTTCACATGTTTATGTATGCGATTCCTTACCAACACCAAGTACAAGAAACAAGGTCTTTAATAAATAAAGACCTTGTTCATACTTGAGATAGAATGTAGAATCACTGATATAAAGACTCTTTATATCAGTGATTCTACATTCTATCTCAAGTATGAAGTGAGCAAAGTGGTGCATGGTGTGTGTTGGTGGTGCCGTTTCACCTCACGAACGCTGAAAAAGTGCTCGGCGATTGTACTTCTCATAAATGCACCCACTTCTGTTTCGCTCTGAATGCAACACTTAGCACTTCGGCTGGAGCAGGCTGAAACCGGTGCTCTTTGCAGTTTACATTTCCCTTGTAGTCACTCGCTCTCGACTCCCCACTTTTCGACATCCTTTCTAACATGACGTGGGTGTAACTGCAATCCTTGATATCTTTCAAACCTGTAAGTTGCAATTTTTGACAACTTCAAAAGGTGTAAGTTGCAACCTCTGATAACTTAAAAAGTGGTAAACTGCAATATATGACAGGATAAAAAGGTGCCAGTTGCAATTTATGATAAGTTCAAAATCGTCATTTTGAGATAAATCGAGTTAAAGATTTTTATTATTTATTCGCTTAAAAATACCACTTTTACATGCGAAACAGGATTATTATTAATTATTTATGTGGTAGCTCATCATAGAATTGATGATATTCAGTGGGGATATTTTTCTTCAGTTCCTGTAAGTCTCCGAATTTTCTGGAAGTAATTTTCACACGACTCTCGAACAACTGCGGAAATTCCTGAATGCAGACGCTAAAACGCTTCTGCTTCAATTCACTCCAAGTTTCCTCTCCGAATTTCAGCTTGTAGGAAATTTGCCCGTTCGAGGTGTAGAGAAGTTGCTTCAAGTCAGTTACACAGGGGTCTCCCTTCCGTTCACCAGGCCTTATAGACTGATACCGTTGCTACTTTCTCTTTGAAAAATCTTGAAAAAAATTGTGTCTCAAATATTTTACTAGGTACGGGTTAGCACGACGGGCGTCCTGGCATATTTTAACATAATCATAAGGAACGTAGACAGTCTTATTCTTTAGCATAGACTCGATGGCTGAATGAACTGAGTCACATTCCATTTGCGTGTGACCTTTTTCTAAAAATTTTTGAGTTATTGTTCGTCCACTTTTCACAGCCAAATCGAGAAGTGCATTAGACATCATGACGTTACGATTCTGATATGTACATCCATCTGAATAAATCACAACGGGCTTACTATCCTGAAGATAATTTGTTATAAAATCTCGAAGACAAGTCGCAAATACTGAAGATTGAAGATCCGCTTCCGACTCGTTCCACCAGTAGCACACACAGGTTTTAGTTTTGAGGTCGTATACCGTAAAATTATGGACAGCTAATTTTGTTTTATAGTAGAAAGAACTTGAACTCAGAAGCGGCGACAGTTTAACTGCTTGCAAATCCATTGTGATTACGTGCAGTTCTCCGGCTAGTGCTCTCGCTTTGTCGCGAGTTTTCTCATCTCTTGCAAGGTTTTTGTTTTTTATATGTAAACTGTAGCTGGCTTCATCAATCTGTCCACAATCATGCCCTTCGCAAATGTCACACCGGTCTTTACGGGGCTGAAAAATCCCAACGTTTTCTTCCTCGAGAATTTTCACAAAACTTGGTCTGGAAATTGATGACGAGTTTTTGTCTTTACAATGTGCTTTGTACAAGGCAAATAATTGATTTTTCGAGTTAATGCAGGGCTCCAAATATTGTTTGGAAGTATCTGAACGGCAATAGTGGGAAGGTATCTTGGGCAAACAATTTATGAATTCCTGTGCCTCTTTATGCGCCGCTCCTCGACTACCAGCTTTAATTTATAGATGAGGTGAAAATCAAGGGGTCCTCGGAAGGTTGATGCTGTTTTACCCACTCGTAAAGTTGTCCTCTTCGTAATCCCAGGGTTGACAAAAACATATACTTGCAAACTTGAACCCGTTTCTCCTCCAGCTTTAAAAAATAGAGGAAAGTATCATTTCTTCCCGATGGACTTTTGCTAGTTCTGCTGGTGACCTTCACCGTGTCGACTAATGAGCGGACATATTCCTTTTTCGTCTCCCAGTCCATTATTTTCCAAAATTTGTTGAAAATATCTTCTCTCTGTTCGGTCGAGAACTCACTGCAGTTACGATTTTTAGCTTTCTGGCAATACTTTGAAGTACACGTTGTCTTCATTTCCACACTTGATCTGTCAATCCCAGATAAAAACACCGATTTGCCATCAATCTTCCTTCTTGAAAATCCTTTGTAGGACTCCCCACGCATTCGTTTTCTCTGATTAAGTTGCCTTGACCATGTTGCCTTGTCCGCACGACGTCTTCGCTTCCGGTTTCTTCGATTGTTTTCAACAAATGCCATGATGTCAGGATTATTTTCTTCTGAGCTTTCGACGCCCCCTGCGGCTGCTTTCAAAGGTGACTCAACTGACCTAGTCACTATAAAACAAAATTTCCTTGCTTATGGTATGCAGACGACTACAACGTAGTAGTCATTATAACGTAATAAAACTATAAAGAATGTGAACGGTAACTTACATTTAACTGAAGATGGCGGACCATTGTTGCGAAGTTTGGATGCTGAAAGAGCCAGAGTAACGCCTGTTTTTTCCGCTACAAGAACAAGAAGTATTAACTTTAGTTAAAAATCAATAATAATTGTTTGCTCGACTATGTATTAAATTAGTGTTTGAGTAAAAATTATAAGTCGAACTGTTTTACCTTCAGAATTCTGCTGCAGAAGATCACAAAGTTCAACCACAGAAATTCCTTCCTCCGCAAGTTCGTCTTCAGTGAAGGTCGAAGCAGTAGCCATATTTAATTAAAATGAATGTGTAACGGAATTTCTAATAACTGTTAAAATTCGATTACCAGTCTACGGTTATAACAAAACTCCGCGATAAAGAATGGATGATGACTTTCTCCAGACGACTACAGACAAAATGCTGTATTTTCCATATTTATGCACCGATTTTTACGCGGTTTTTTGCGTTCTGGAGAGAAAGAATGCGACTTTCTTTTGCCGTACATTTCTCAATATGCCCCAAAATGGAGATAACAACTATTGCAACTTACACCTTTTGATCCTGTCATGAATTGCAGTTTACCACTTTTTAAGTTATCAGAGGTTGCAACTTACACCTTTTGAAGTTGTCAGAAATTGCAACTTACAGGTTTGAAAGATATCAAGGATTGCAGTTACACCCGCGAGATCCTCTCTTCAAGTGAAAACTCTTTGCGATGAAACCACCTACATCGAGCTTGAAAAGAAGGATAATCATGACGACTATTTGACAATGATAATGACAACCCCCCTTTCCCACGTGCTTCTCAATACAGTAAAATAGCTTCCTATTAGCATCATCATCCCCTTCGAACTTTTAAATACCTTGTGGAGATGGCCAGTGGCCGCGGAACGTCCGCGGACGTGGGGGGGACATCAATACAAAAAAGAACAATAGCAATGCTTTG
>JAHZMW010002673.1:0-20656 GCA_027743745.1 Alloscopus bannaensis
ATCGAGTTTGAAGATCCAGGACTCTTGATGCAAAAGCAGGATTCGAAATTTTATAAGCTTGCCCATGGCCTTGCCTGAAGGTTCTCTATTCCAGCTCAAAAGAATGATACTTAATGCTCCAAGCCTAAACGTGATAGTGATGATACATTTAAAGGCAATACTGTGGATTTCTTCGACAGATCAAACCTTCAGAACAATTAACCAAACCACAAGATTTCATCTTACGCGAACACTCGCAAAAGTGATAGTATTTAAGAGTTTAGTTTGCTATTTAAGACTTTAATAATTTTAAGACAAAAAGACTGTCCTGTGTGAGGAATGATAAATATATAGGTACTTTATTCTAATTCGTCGATGAGATGTTGTGGAAATCTTGAGATATTAAGTCAACCGGTGCCGATACGCTATGAGCATTTACTTGAATATATGCCTGCGACATTTTTATAAAAAAGTAAAATGTGAAATTTTCATTTGTGTTGTGCGGATGTGCTTAGCGCTTTATCGTTTTAAAAAGTAAACTTATTACTATATCATTATGCGTATAGGTATATACATATCATATTTCACCGGTATAAAATATAATGCAAAGTTATGAATTCATTTAAGCTAGAATAGAAATAAGTTTTGTATGAATAACTTTAATCAAAAGAAAACTATCTATTCGCTTTCGCCAATATTTGAAGTTTACTCAACCAAGATAATTTGAGAGCTTTACCATTTCTATTACACCAATTTACCAAAATATTTTTATTGTAATTTATTATTTATGTTTTTATTGTAATTCATATTATCTATGGAATGTGGTTCATAAACAATCGTCAAATAAAACCACTTGTTGTAAAACTATCGAGATTACCTATACTAACTCCCCAACGTAGTATAGCTTTATAGCAATTTGGAAATTGTCAAGAGCTCATGATTCAGAGTAATTTAACGATTAGTCTCAACTCACAGTTTAGAATTGGTATTATTGGCTGTCGTCGTTGGCGTCTCTGGCATGTCGTGGGCTCGATCCTGAATGGGCTGCGTGCGCGTTGTGTTTTCCTTCCCCAGGGTGTGTCCCATGGCCGAGTACATTTGAAGTGTGGCTGGCTGCTGAAACCGGTGGTGTTGGCGCATTCTGCGAGGACGATCCCGCAACCGGAGAAAGTCCGTTTTGATGGGCAGGAGATTGGAGCCCGTTTGAGGTAGGACGGCCATGGAGCGTCTCCGGGTTTGCAGGCGTCTGTACCATTGCGGAAGGAGTCGGTGCCTTAGGTAGCCCCCCACTATGGGGAGACGCGGGCGAGAGCTGAACTGACGGGGAATGATGTTCAGGCGTTGCTCCCCTATGTTCTGCAGGACCTGGGCTGTGTGGAGTGGCGACATGGAGTTGCGTTGCACCAGTGTGGCCTTGTTGAACGGGAGGGCTGTGAAGGGCCGGGTGAGCAGAGGGTCCTGATCCAGTTGCTTGACCAATTGTTTGTGCCTCGCCGCCAGGTTGGTGATGGGCTCCTGATTCCTGCTTATTCCGTAATTCCTAGAAGACATTAACCAAGAAATAAGCTATGCATAGTAAAAGTTCAACCATTACAAAATAATTATTATTATTTAATTAGGGTACCTGTTTTGCCCTCTGTAAATACCAAGACAGTATTGCCGAGTTGTTCTCAAATTCTGAATCCTTAGCTGTTGGAGCGTTTGCAAGCAGCCGGCGGTGGTGGGCATCGAGCTCGGATTGAGAATGAAGAGGCTAATATTAAGTTATTAATAATTAATTAATGTATTATTAATTAATAATAAGAATGTTATTATATACACCATACCATATCTCCCCCATGGTGCGGCAAGTGTCGTCCTGTTTGCTGTGGGCTGGGTGACGCTTGGAGTTTCTCGTGCGGTGCTGTTGGTTGGGGTGCCGGTGGAGTCGGGATTTTAACTGGTTCGACCTGATTTGAAAATAAGGAAAATTCGTCATTTTTATATGAAATATAAAACACGTAGCAAATTTTTTCATGAGAAAATGAAAGATTTGTGATTACAATTGGGTGGTTTGTATTTCCGGCTGGTTGTTGGATGACTGGATGAATGCCGGGATGGGTGGTGGAATGGGTGGTGGGGCCTCCATTATTGTTACCGTTCCCTGCTGGTTTCCAGGCAGTATGTTTTCCGAGTCTGTCAGCGTCGAGAAGGAGAGAGTGCCTTGAGTCACCGGCTCTCTGTAAATGTTCGGGTTGCCCACCTCGGTGTCCAAGATCACCGTGCTCGACATGTCCTGCTGCGAATTGTCGGGGCGGTTGAACTCCCGGAGGAGACTCTGGTTTCTGGGTGTCAATGATTGGTAGAGAGAATCCGCCTGAGCCTGTTCCTCCTCCAGTTCTGCTGGATCCTTGAGCTCCGCCGAGTCCACTAGGTCGTGAAACTGGGGACTGGGGTCCGGCTGATTTAGCTCCGATGATGCTGTCTCCACCAGGGACTCGTTGAGGTGGTGAGGAGCCTGCAAGGAAGGGTTGATGTATGGGTGAACCTGATTTTGGGGCATTGTGAGATCCTTGTTGTCTTCTCCCGTCCATGTTTCCTCCCCCACCCCCAAAGAACTGCTGTTGTGGAGTGGTCGTTCCAGGGCTTGGTCCACGTCCTTGGGCGTGGTTTCCTCCGTCGAAATTTGGTCGGGAAATAATTGGCTGCTGCTGTTGAATGGGAACTCCGCCGGACTGACTTCCAAGTCCATATCTTGATAACTGTTGTTGCTGTCCCGGAGGAAGTACGAACTGCTGCTGGTACTGGGGAGGCTCTTGAGGTCTTGCATAGAATTGGGGATAATTGTTGAAGTATCCTGCGTCTGGTCTACCTTGAGTGGCCCCCATGTTGTTGTTGTTGAGTCTTCGGTTATAGAGCATTTGCTGGTATCGCTGGAGTAAGGCTGGATGGATCTGTTGTTGTTGCTGCTGCTGCTGCTGTTGAAATCCTGGAGAAACCTGTTGCTGTTGCTGGAATAATCCCTGCATTGGATAGGCCCCTGCTGCTTGTTGGGGCGGTCCGTAGGGAAATCTGTTTCCTCCATTGTTGTATATTCCATAGTTTGGGTTGTTTCCTCCTCCGTACTTCTCCGGAATCTGATACGGTGCTGCGAAAGGTCTATCCCGGGCTCTCTCCCTAATCGGAGCACCTTCCCATCCTCGACGCCCTTTTGGAACGGTGAAAGGAGAGTCATCAAATGCTTGTCTCGATGGAAGATTGTTGTTTTGGAAAGGAAACGGTTGCCGAAGATATGGATTTGGTACCCGAGTCTCAGGAGGTAGTTGCATTGGCATCCGGTTGAATGCGGCTGGATTTTGCATAAACTGTGCTCCCCCTGCGTTAACCATCGGTGGTGCTCCGTTGTTCATTGGGTTGATTGGAGTAGGAGAAGGGCCCACCGGGAATGGCCTTGAACGATCAACTCCAAAAAACGGAGCCTGTTCTTGAGCTTGTTGCATTGGTATCTGCTGGTATCGCTGGAAATACGGAGGCACTCCTCCATTATTTCCAATAGGTGGGTAGCCACCAAGTTGACCTTGGAATGGGTCAACCTGAGAAGCTTGCATTGGCGGAGGAATAGGATAAGGCTGGAAATTTTGCTGTAAAGAAGCAATTGCAAATGAATATCTCATTACCACCTTGAAGGGGTTTGTAGAGTATTTTATAAATGATAATCGAGTTACCACTGGCATCATAGGCCCCAATTGACCTTGCTGGGAAATCTGTGAATTCTGTGGATATCTTGATGGAAACTGTGGGGTTGGAGCCCACATCGCGTGCCGTGCCCGTCGAACGACCTCATTAGATGCGGATGAAGGCTCCCCGGAATTTGCTTCCTCCAACAAACCAGCCTTGAGTCGCTGGATCTGCTCCTGGGAGGCTTGCACCAAGCTTGGTAATACGGACTGGGGGCGTTCAGGCCGCTGGAGTGGAGTCTCCCTGGAATTCAACAAGAGACTTCTACTCACGGGAAGCGGGGTCTTGAACAACGCCATTTTGTCACCAGCTTGTTGCTGGTGCTCCTGTGATTTTTTGATGGTGGCGGAGGTTCGGAGTGCGAGAAGTAGGCTTTCCACTCCAGACCTGACTAATGATGCCGATGAAGATTCAGCAGGTCGAGCCTGCTGCAAACGCACAGAATTTGGGTCGCTGTTGTCCGGTAGATTCCCAGTCGGGGGCAATCCAAGACTTTGCCGGAGCAGAGAACGGTTTTGAGGCGGAGCTGTTAAATACTGTTGGAGCAAATTAATTCCACTTAGTCCACCATCCAGTTGTGGTACTGATGGTTTTTGTGGTGGTACCAACTCCTTGTCACCTTGTCGTAAAGTCTGTTGCTGTCCACCGCCTCCACCGATTGTTTCAACTTCAATGTTTTCCCAGTGTGGGGCCGCTGAAGAGCCGACACTGCCGTCGCCCTCGATTGCATACCGTCTCGAACCATCGATCCCCAATACCTCAGTAAATATACTTCTTCGCTGTCGATAACCATTCGAGATTTCGTTGAAGGAGGGAAGCCGTCCACTTGAATTTTCGTCGGATGATGTACTGGTTTCCTCCATTGTCTCCTCTCTGCCACCTCGGTCTTCCTCTAAGCTTATCGGACTGATGCCTTCGGAAGCAGCAGCAACCCGATTTTTTACAGGAGTTAGCTCTACAATCGAAGGTTTTATAACGTGAGGTTTGAGCTGAGCGTACTGCTCTTTCTTCTTCTTGATTTGAGCTTGAAGTTGCGACCGGGGACTGAGTTGGTTGTCCATGTCAATGGATCGCGAGGAGGTTGCCCCTCGCACTCGTCCACGCCTCGACCTTGGTGACTTTTGCTTCCTTTTTGATTGTCTTCTTGCTGGAAAATCTTCAGACTTGGTTAATTTATCTAAATTTCCATTGGACGGACCTGGTGTCGGTTGAAGGGGCAATGTGCTACGTGGTGGAATTGCTAGCAATCCTAACTGATTCATCCCCATTCCAGTTGCTTTGTCCACCCCCCATTGTTCCATACTATTTTCCAAAATCGGGAGTTGCATTTGTGAAGACAGCGGCTCACTGAGGTCGGCAGAGTACGAGTTTTGGGGAGAAAGCTCAGGGGGTTGTGGCGACGTGGAACGAGCACCGGAAATCGACCTCCCTTGTAGAAGATCAATGGTCGTGGTAGAGCTGGCGTCATTAATGCCCAAGCTTGCGATGATATCTTCGAGAGAGTCAAACCTCGGCATACCTGCCGTCTCTTCCCCCTCAAAAAACGGCGAGATTGAGTTACCTCTCGCGCTCTCCCCTCCGTCAACCCCCATCACTTGTGAGGGGTTGGACTCTGCTAATGTGCTTTCACCAATCAGATCAGGACTACTATGCATCGCTGGAATGCTCGGAGATTGATCTGATTTTTCAGCTATCTCGTCCTGGAGGTGTGAGCTCGAACCCTCAGGATTTCCTTCAGGGTCGTTCGTTGGACTATCAGATTCCTGATGCCTTCTGTTCGCCAATAATCTTGCCTGCCACAGGTTGTACTCTTGAGTAGAAATTTTTAGCCTCATGATGACAACGCAATGATGTCAAATTATCAAATGAAACACAAGAAGGAAAGGCTAAAAATTGGAAAGTTTGAAACAGACTGGTCGACTATATGCAAATATAGGTACAGGGCGATGTTCAAAGAGAAAATGGCAGACTTAATGAAACGAAAGTGTAACAACAATAAAAGGCCAATGTAGGAAAAACAAAAAGTGTTACAAACTACTGTCTTAATTAAATAAGCTCATGTCAATCCTCCTATACATAACTATGCATGCTAACAATGTTGCGTTACATATAAGCTATCTCTGTTATTTTTTCGTTAGAAAAGGATTTAGCGAGCATTAGTAAATTGTGGCAGGTTTAATCCGAAATGTACTCTACCTGGCAAACCAGAGAATTTTTCTTGGACCACCATGACACGACTGCTGCTCCTCGGTAGTTCAAATGCATGACTACAGCTGTCACAAAGAAGGAGGAGAAGGAGCAGAGAAACTGGGACGGGACATTTTCCACCAAAAACTGAGACATGACGAAAGAGCACAAGTCGACAACGAGAAAGCCGGTGGTGGTAATCGTCGCGAATCAGTCTAAATCTCGCCATATTGTCTCTATTTCTTGATAAGTATTGAGATGACAGTTTTAAACAGAGTTGTACACACACGACATGATCACTGTAGAAAATATTAGAAAAATCATGATGAGGCTAATCCTCTGCTGATATATCGCATAAAAATAAAGTACTTTTGACGACAGTGGAGCGTAGACAAGTAATGAGCATCCATTAAAAATGTTGCGAGCCGTGGTT
Organism: Alloscopus bannaensis; assembly: GCA_027743745.1. Taxonomy (NCBI): domain Eukaryota; kingdom Metazoa; phylum Arthropoda; class Collembola; order Entomobryomorpha; family Entomobryidae; genus Alloscopus; species Alloscopus bannaensis. The sequence goes on from JAHZMW010002673.1 coordinate 6,317, forward strand.
TAAATGATGAGGTTAATATACTATACTAAATAGCGATATTATAGGTAGAGCTCATAATAATATCGTGCGATTACACTGCGATAAACTCCGGGCTACGCGAGTGGAAGGAAGAAGTTGCCGAGAAATCTGACTCAGGAATGCAAGTGTTGAATGAACACCATCCGCTTTTATGAAGACATTTCTCGTGTTACTTCATGCAAGTCTTTATTGTCTTGATTTTGTCTTTCCGTCTGGAGTGATGATAAGGATAACTGTGGATGCCCACTTTGAGGTTGAGACTGAATTGACGAAAAGCAGAAAGCTTAAATAAGCATGATACGGACTTTTGGTAAGTGTGCGCAAACACCTTTTGTGAGCCGCAATGACAGCTCTAAAAATCTGCAGTTAAATGTTAAATTGATGAAACGAAAATTTAATGCTTAGTTTTTCTATTCAATTTTGCAAATAAAATGCTCTAGGAGTAGTCATCATCACGTCAGCTACACAAACGTTAATGACAAATTTAATCTTTCATTTTACGTATTTATGTGTGTAAGCTTATATTTGCTACGTAAGACCAGACGACGTATTGACGTGAGAATACTCAGGCACAACTCACACATTGGCATTGGTTTCCTCTGTAATGAATCAACAAATCGCGGAATGATTTCACAAAGACAAAAGATTTGTCCTTCAATTGGAGATTTTTTTCATGGCTAATCTCAACAAACATGAGCATAATAGGTAATTAAGTGTGCGTACAGATACCTATTATGTGGTGTACATAAATACTGGTGATGCCTGTTCTACCACTTTGATAACTTTTAAGGAGCTGTTTCTGTTTGGTGTCACAGGTCACAGAGAGACAGACGAGCTATGGACGACAGACTGACTAAACCAATATAGACGAGACTTTTTATGTTTTTAAATACTTGTATAATGTATTCATGTGTAACTCATCGTTATTAAAAGTCATATAGAAAAAATGGATTTTGATCCAGACAACATTCAACTTTAATCGCTTTTTCGGATTGGAAAGCTAAATGACAGAAAATTGAGAGGAATTCTCATGATTTTGCTGTTTAACTGATTTAGTGGAAGCTGGCCAAAAACGAACACCGTAAGTGATAATGATAAGGAAGGATGACGACATAATAATGTCAGACAATAATTTTTTTTCTTGGAACTAAGTAGATTGCTAATTTCTTAGAATTTCAAGCATGGACGATTCATCATCAACATGTCGAACAAAGTTTCATGGCAAAAATAAGCTTAAAATGTATTTCACATTGTGCATACTACAATTTACGGGAATTGGGGCAGTTTGAGAAACAGTTTATCTGGACAATTTCCAGAATACTCGTCCTTTCTGCAATATGCGGTTCGAAAAAAGGCTGCAACTGTTCGTGTATTATCACATTATCTTGTTAATTTTGGTCAGTTCATTACTTTGTGATGAAAGTGTAATTGCATTTAAACAGCAAGGTGACATCTCCAATCCCAAAACCGTATTCACAGTCTGAATTTAAGATTTCATTCATTGACTTCCACATTTCATATCCGGAAACTTATTTACTGACTTAGTTCCTGCTGATTTGTTTACGTTTATTGTACAGATTCTGGAAATGGAGCTGTCATGGCATATCATAATGCAGATGCTGACACACAAGACAAAACGAGTGCAGCTGAAAATGACAGTTCCAGTGTTGAACACATGATTCACCGTAAAGCTTTCCCAGAATACGAGCCAGACGATCTTTCACCTGCCAGTTCCTGGAGTTTATCGCCAGAACCTTATCGTGAGAGTAAAAGGAGTAATGAAAAGTCGTCAGTTTTATCATTGCGTACTCATAACCGATCTAAGCCACACCCTAAACATTCCAACAAGTCACAGCCGGTGGACAAATCTGGAAAGGCCCTGGAGAAGCAGTATTTGATGGACATTATTGCAGCCAGAAAAGGTGCCTGCAACTCTTCCCGAATGTGTTTAGCATCTTATCACGCGATTTTATTCATTGATGTATGATGTTTTTATGCAATGCACACAGACGCCATCAGGTACAGAATAAGAAACACCAGCGAACTCCACGTTGATCTCCACAATGAGAGTTCCAGCGAAGAGATCGGAAGGGTAACACTTGACAAGACGGCACCTGCAATTACACGTATGGTGCTTGTCTTGAAAAAGCCGTTTCATTTCCACTTTCCCATTCTGTCTGACGAGTACATTGACAAAAAAGGTGGCGCTAGTAATCCAAAAAGAGCAGCTACAGGTTAAAAATATAATTTAAAAAACTAGCAGAATTCTCGTGTGTTCGGTTTCCCAAACTTATCTTCAATCCTCTTCGCTCTGATTGCTCAGATATACATGAAAGTAACGGGAATGCAAACAGTGATGAACTTCCGAAACTTTTGAGAACATCGAAAAGCAGTACATTCTCTCAGGATAATTCCAAGATTTCCATTGCTTTGCAAAAGCGAGCTCAGCACTTTGCTCTTCCTGCGACATTGTCACTCGATGAAAGTGACGACGCCAATTTGGTGATGAGGAGAAGCTCACCATTGATTCCACCTCCAGTGGACTATACTCGGGACGATAAAGTGGAAAATATTGAAGAGCTCCTCAAACGACATCCAAAACTCATCCCTTCCGTTAATAGAAAGCGCAACTCGGGGAACAAAGAGACACATCCCGACGAGGAGCCTTCGATGCATGTCGTATCACTGGTCGACAGTTTGATGGATAAGCAATCCGACGTGACGACCGTCAAAAGGGATATCAAACCAGTGAAATTTTCGCAGAGTCTGGTAGACTCTATTCTGAACCATGATGACGACTTTAGGACGTACCGGAAGCGAATTGAGAGCCATGCCGAAAAGATAGGCACTGGCCAAATCTAAATTTTACAGCATACAAAATACATAGGACTTTGTGTACTAACATAGTGCTAATTTAAGGTCATATTTTTGTAGGTGTACATCCACAAGAATTCTTCCATGTCGTGATGGGAGAAAAAAGAACAGGCGAAGACGCTCCTGGCAGTATAGCCAACGAAGTAGGCGAGCCTCGACGGGAGCTTGAGTTATTTTTGGAAGATTTGGAACAAAAGCAAGAACGTCACAAGCCTTACGATGCTTATATGAAGGTTCTTCGGCGAAACAAAAGAGGGCTGAAAAACTGGATAAACAGAGTTATTCTAGGAAAAAGAAAGTCCGTTCCAGCAACACCTCCGACTATGATTACCACCAGACCGAATGTGCCAGTTAGAACACAAAGTAAACTCAAAAGCTATCACACAGCAATTCTCAACATCGCAGTTGATTATAAAGGCGACACAGAGGTCGATATGCTTCTACCAGTAGCGCTACGACGATCCACCTACTTAAAACGAAGGAATGAAATTAAAGCAATGTTATTGGAAGAAAGAGAAATTTCTGGAGGAGTACGACAAGTCGCTGGAAGCCGAGCCAAGGTTTCGTTCTAATCCAAACGAGAAGTTTCAAAAGAGTTCGCAAGAAGACAAGATATTTCGAAGGAGAAGAAGTGTTGACAAAGCCGTCAAATTTTCAAAGTTAACCAAATCGTTAGCCCAGATTCAGGAAATCATGTATGGTTTAATGCACCTCAAATGCGATGCATTTTCATGGGCAATGCTCTCCCAATTAATTTCCTTCGGCCAACGCATTATCGCTAAAGATATATCACAAACATTTCCCGTTTCAACGCATGAAAGGTTAACGAAATTGTCCAAACAGCTTCAAGCATGCCTCAACAGTCACTTACAAATGAAGGCGACAAATCTTCCTCGCTCATGGGTCGACCAAGACCTTGAAAGCAACAAGCCTCATATCAGAACAAAGAGAATTGAAGCCACTGAAGTCGACAGTCGTGGCCAATTCAAGGGCTTTCCGGTGACTACAGAATTCATTCCGAAGTTTCACAAGCCTCCCAGCGATCCCCAAACGGTTCTCCTTCCCCTTCTTCGACTCCACTCCAAAATACATCGACTAGTCAAAACCACTTGTCCTCTCGCTTCCAACAATCTTCTGTCAACATACTTTCAGTTTCACAAGCCTCCCAGCGATCCCCAAACGGTTCTCCTTCCCCTTCTTCGACTCCACTCCAAAATACATCGACTAGTCAAAACCACTTGTCCTCTCGCTTCCAACAATCTTCTGTCAATATACTTTCTTCAATCAAGAAGAAATATTCGCAGCATTCTGCGGTCAAATTCGGTTTTTCTTTCTCAACTTGGTCAATTTCTTCAGCATTACAACTTAACAATAATTGATTCCGCTGTGAATGAATGTTTCAGCAATAACTTCAGCTAAGTTATTATAAACGTAAAAAGCTATATATGTTTAAAATTTTAATTACTAAATCTTGACATTACCAAAGTAGGGCTGGTATAAATAAACAAAACATAATCAACATTTTCCCGTTTACTTCGAATGAAATTTGTGTCACTTGTAAAATGATGCAATCTTTGCATCATAATCGATCATTTATTACGATTAATTCAAGAGCACAACGGAAAACAAGTCTAAGAATTCTTTGCTCTCAAAAAATTGGATGCATTGGATTCTTCGTCTCTTCCTCGGCCGATCAACGTTTATGAACAAAGTCGAGAATGTCACTAGCTTCGCGTTTTGTATTTCGTTGTACGCATCTCATGGGAGCCATTGAACCACGGTAAATAGCGGGAATTTGGTGTTTGTTTTGCTCGCCTAGTAGTGTAGGTATTTGTAATGACAGTCTGAAGAATCAAGATCAAAGTCCAAAGCGATCGAGTTCAAAGTCCACAACTGCGTAAGGAAAAAGGTACTTGGTGCACCTAAAATTAGAATTTAGTGTTTACAACAGATTTTTATTTTTGGAGTGGATTTGAAGGAGACGTGGTATATAAGAGCAGGTAATGTGACAAGACTCCAATGATTTTTTGCTGATTGCTTTGGCCGAGAGGTGTCTGTCAGTTCTATGAAGGAGATAAGGGCTTATTATCGTCGTACACAAACCTGTTTGGGTGCTGTGAGAGTCACAGAAGGAATCGCTTTGACTTGAATTAAATACTTTAACTACAGACTTATTGCTGATTGCTTTAGGGGGAGATTGGCAACTGCTAGTTGACAGGCTGGACACGGACAGGTGACAACAGAGGAAGCATCGGCGTTTGATAATAATACTGCCGGAAAAGGAAAATCAAAATAGAGTTTCACTTGTGGTTGCCACTCTAGACAGGTATATTGTCCGTAATTACTAATTTAATTGATTTGTCGTTCATGCTTACTATATTCATTGTGTGCATAATAGTTTGTATGTTATGCCTCAGGTTCGGAAGTACAGTCAACCGTTGTGACTCAACTTCAACTGTAACGAATCCCAAGACACCACTGATTTGAAGAATAAATATGCACAACGGTAGGATCATTTTGAGGCAGTTTGTAAGGTGAGATATAATAAGTCGGCGATCGTAATTCGTTTTTACTGAAGCTCTAGTAAGCTGAATTGTAATTGGAATTGGGATTTTGCTTATTTAGGAGTGGAATAGGAGCCTCGCAGAGAAAATTTTCAAATACTGCACATGCATCACGTTCAGTATTGCTCACTAACCGTCCATCGATTTTGGGGACGCCTGTCAAAATGGCTTCAGTTAACACAGGATTAACTTGGACAAGTCAAAGAAGTTTTTCCATGTCATTTGATGAAGCTGTCAAGAACTCAACATCCATGCAAGACCCGGACAATAGTACAAAGTTGAAGATGTACGCTTTATTCAAGCAAGCCACGAAGGGAAAAGCTACTGGAAAGCGACCAGGAGCTATGGATTTTGTTGGAAGAGCCAAGTTTGACGCTTGGAGTGGATTGGGAGATATGTCACAGGTTCGTGTGGGCTTTGCATATTATCTACGTGATTTTTTTCCCGATTTCATTACACAATTATACAATATTAAATTTTAGGATGACGCAAAGGAACAGTACATAGCACTTGTGCAGAGTGGTTTGCCTGCCGGAGCCGCAAGTTCATCAGGAGCTGCTGGCGCATCAACATCATCTGGAGGTTCCAGCGGTTCTTCATCATCTGGATCTGGAGTTGAAGGGTTGGAGATAACCATTGCGGATGGAATTAGAACTCTTCGTCTTAATAGACCTCCAAAAAAGAATGCACTGACTAGTGACGTAAGTACGAGTTTAAGTGTAATTAAATGAAAATGGAACGACATCATTAAGCGTCACTCCTTATATACACTTGTTTTCTCGCGTTGTAGATGTACAGAGCAATCGCCAAGTCATTGACGGAGGCCAATGATGACAAGGATACTCGGATTGTAGTCCTCACTGGTACTGGCGATTACTTTTGCAGTGGCAATGATCTGTCCAACTTCACAGTAGCTGGGGATCCCATGAAAATGGCGAAAGATGCTCGAGACCTTTTACTGTAAGAAAGTAGACGTTTTCATTAAATGAAATTACTTTAGTTTCATAAATGAAAGTATATTTCAAAGGCGACCACTGATCACTTTATAGGATGTACGTTGCTGCGTATATAGACTGCAAGAAGCCATTGGTTGCAATCATAAATGGTCCGGCAGTAGGAATCGCCGTGACGGTATTGGGACTTTGTGACGCTGTGTTTTGCACTGATAAGGTTCTCAAAACAATTTTCACTACCGTAAAGTTTACCACCTGCTGGATATGCTGACCAAGTTGTAATAAATACGTCTTGTTATGTTATGTCTGCAGGCAGTCTTTTCGTCTCCGTTCAGTGCATTGGGTCAAAGCCCAGAAGCTTGCTCATCATATACTTTCCCTAGGATTATGGGTTACGCTAAAGTACCTAAGTATTTCTTGTATTTTCTATTGTACTGCTCATTTGTCGTGTTTTAAGTTTTAATAGTAATGAATTTAAAATCGCGTATTCAAGGCAAGCGAGTTGTTGTATTTCAACCAAAGAATAACAGCTGCGGAAGCTGAAAAGTTGGGATTAGTGACGAAAGTCATACCCGACAACAGACTTCAAGAGGAAGCCTGGCAGAGAGTAAAGGAAATGGCTGGCCTTCCAATCAAAGTAAGAATTTTTAAAGTAAATAACCGAATTCCTGAAACATGCATTATATGGACATGGATAATGATTAATCATAAAAATCTTGGGTATGTTTCAGTCTTTGGTATACTCGAAAGACTTGGTGCGTGGTAGGGAACGAGACTTATTGCATCAAGTGAATCTTGCAGAATGTGATCGACTTCAAGAAAGATGGACATCAGAGGACTGTATGAAAGCAATCATGAAGTTTTTTCAAAAGGGGTCGAAAGTTTAATACTTTTTGAAAGAATATACGCCACACACAAACAAATCGAAAATCAATACTTGTAAATGTAAACATAGAATTTAAATACATCATAATGAATGATACGTACACGCACTAAAATTGACTAAGAGCGAATCTCACTCAGATTCATCCGATGGTAAGGATTTACTGCAGAAAATAAATTTTATATCACCAGTGGCATTTTGGAGTCCTTGAGCTAAATTTCCCCTCAAAAATGGAGGTCCGTGATGCTCCCAGCTGTGTAGCTCGGCCATCGTAGAAATGGATTTCAACTTTTTCCTTGGAGGTAGCACGGTAGTTGGTATATTTTCATTATCCGAATCGAGATTATCACCACTGTCATTTAAATTTCTGAGACTTCCGTCCATGCCGCAATCACAGTCTATTAGATCATGAGTTAAGCAGTCTTCTCCCTCATACAGATTAAATATATCCTGCGCAAACAATAGACTCAATGTCTTAAATCTAGTAAGAAGACAAATACAAGAGCACCTTTTAAACTTAAGACATTCGGATTACCTTTAGATCTTGAGGAGAAAATTTCACTGAAGAGTTAGAAAGCAGAAGATCCATCACAGATCCACTCAAATCCTGTTTAGCAATTTGTCGGTGGAAAATTCGCTCCTCAATTGTTCCACTTGTAATAAGTCTACAACCATATCCACATGTTACATTATGAATATGAGTAGGTACATCCGTGGAGGCTTCTCTTACCAGACACTACATAGTGTTAAAAAGTACAAAGTGCAACTTTTGTCCTACTGCAAACATGACAGTCTATTCTAAACACTGATAGCTGAATTAGAATTTATGTTTAAAGTGTAAACAAGCTTACATTCTTTTAAACCACTGTTAAACTGATCAACAATTTGTTGTCGTTGTTTTGCAAGAGTAGAACCATCCAATCTCTTAAACTGAAAGTTAAACGTTTTACACAATTCCTCCAGTAAATCCAAGGTCTGTATAGGGATTCAATCAAAGATAAACCTTTAGCAATTCTCTACCTAAGTAAGCTACATATGCATATGTATCAGTAACAAATTGTACCTGAGTGTAATGTGAAACAACCACGACTTTCTGACCCTCCAAACTTTTCAGAATATTAGTTAACACCTTCATTTTCCCCGAATCTTCGATCTTTAGAAGATCAAGCCTATGTCCGCTGGGGTACTCCGAACCAAGAGAGGCATAAATAGACTCCTATGTAAAAAAATAGCATTTAGCAGAGGATAATGTATAAAATAATTACTCAGTGATACGTTCGCCTAAGAGAGGAAACAAATTTTCGATTTGAAATATATGCAGTGTTTAATGTACACACCTCGATCTTATCACCACCGTTTGACTTTGGATGCACAAGATTTGGATGATTACAAAGTTTCTTCAGTGCTAGAATAACGCTTAATGGAGCCGAACAGTTTCCTGACCCGGTGACACAATCCTGGACAATATTAAGAGAGAGCAGGCGCTTGTACAGGTTTACCTAAAAAGAATACAAGGCATTAACATTAAAATACAGAGTAAAACAAATTATGACATAAATAATAGTATCACAGCATCACACTGTCATTACTTGCCTGCAACTTTGAGGGTTTACAAATTACGACGGATGTGACCCTAGGCGGCAAATACCTCAGCATCACGGAATGGGTGCGTCGCAGAAAAAAATTGTTCAAAATATTATTAAGCTGGAGAGCTTTACACTGTCCCATTTGTTTGTCTATAATCGATGAGTGGGATTCTTGGTATTTTTCAATCGGCTTCTCATATTCTCGTCGAAATTCACTTTCTGTGCCCAACACTCCAGGATTAGCAAAGTCGACAAGAGCATACAGTTCCATGAGATCATTCTGAACCGGGGTTCCAGTCAGCAGAATCCGTTTTTTACATGCTAGCTTCGATAAAAACTAACCAACCAACAGATTACTGCCGTATTAAAATAGAACACTGAAGATATTAATATTTTTGCAGTAAATGCATTACAACAAGTAGCTTACTTACCACGTATGCCTGCCCGTTCTTGTTTTTTATCTTATGAGCTTCATCACAAACTAGCAAATCAAATCTCATTTTCTTTAGTGCGTCTTCCGATCGTGTTGCCATTTCATATGACATAATTATTACTGGACACTGGGGAGGACAATGCTTTAAGGGATGATCAGAATTGACTGCAAACACTTTGATACGCTCATGACCCAACCACCTATGGAATTCTTTTTCCCAATTGTTCACCAAACTTGACGGGCAAACTATTACTGCTCTCTTGATGATTTCCTTTCTTTGATATGGACCCTGTTTCATTAAAGTCCTATTTCGAAACAAAATCATAAAGCAAAACAACATTAAGAGAAAATGAACCTCGCCTTTAATAATCATATGAACAGTGTGTGTAGTACAATGCCTGTAAAAATGAGATTACTGACCATAGTAAAGTGATACACTGAAGAGTTTTTCCTAGACCCATCTCATCCCCCAAGATAGCTCCATTGTAATACTTGTCCATAACGCACTTGTACAAAAACGTCACTCCTTCACGCTGATGATGTCTTAAGTGACGTGACAAGTGAGGATCAACTACAACGCGAACATTTTCTGATGGCTTCAGTAAATATATGGAAAATTAGCGTACTATGTCTATGTGTACCATCAGAAATTTTTAACATTCCTATTCCTAGTATTCCTATTTATTACATCCAAAACGGGCATAACTACAGCATCAGGTGCATCCGGATCGAACATTGGTTTTGAAGCGTTCTTGTTTGGCTTCTCGGTTTGAACAACGGTTCCAGGTGCAAAAGGCGAAACAAACGGCTTATTTGCTAGAGGAGTTGGGAGTTTTGCTACTGCATTGACGGCCGTTGGATTAAGTGTGGGTAGAGTCACATTCTGAGCAACAGCAAACGGATCGCTTCCCAGCTCTTCCACAATCTTTCCGTGAAACAAAAACACTGATTCACTAGTAAACACAATAAACCTTTAATATTCTTTATTAAACCTCACCTGGACTTCTTTACTTCCTAGCTTAAACACTTTCCCGTCCTCCAAAATCTCAGAGGTGAGTTTATAGTTGTTGCTGCTTTCCATTACTTTGCCATTCGTGTTCTAAAATTAAATATGTGCGTCAATTTTTTTATGTTATGAAAAAATTAGCGATATTTCAATGCTATGCTATGCGTTAGTATTTACCTTCAGTGTTACAGATTTTTCATTCGAAACAATAATGTAGCCATCGCCTTCCCATTTTTTGTGTTTTCTTGTGGAAATTTTTGCAAACACAGCTCCGTAATATCTATCGAAAAAAGTAATCAACCCATTATACAAGTTGGCAAAAACCAAACCTTGCATTTTTGCTAAATGTTTCCACTCTATTAAAATTCTGTAGTTGTACCTTTTGGTCGTTGATGGTTGACTTTGTGATGCCACGAGTTGAGACTGAGAGAGACTTTCATCTTCGTAATCCATTCCCAATTGAAAATTTGAGTGCACTCCAGGCAGAAGTTTAGGCTTCTTAAAAACACTCTCCCTGGAACTGGAAGCCAAATCAAGTGAAGAGACTCCTCGCTCTTCTCCATGTTTCACAGAGTCACCGTCTCCGACTGCTTCCCCATCATTATAATAGCTATCGCCATGTTTAACATTCACCATCGGAGGTTCTTCAAAATGACAAGCTTCACCTGCCACATCTTGACCGGTCAGGTCTACTTCAAATTTTCCTGCAGCACATTCCTGTTCACTGCCGTTCCTTTCGTCAAGAACCTTGATGATCTTTGAGAATAATGGACTCAAATCACGTTTTTTCTTTGGAACTGTGGTGTCACTGCTTGACTCACTATTTTCATTTTCTCCTACTCTTCTCGGGGGGATAAATCCCTTTCTCGGGCGACGGTACACTGCGATTGACGTTGTCAACTTATTAGAATTCATTCTCCTCAATTACGTCAGCCTTTGCTTTCGATTATGACCACTCACTCCTCAGTCGTAGTCCTTAGCCTTCGGACACCTTCTCTCTCCACAAACCCGCAATTTTCACAACCGCTACTCCAGTTTGCTTGGAAGCAACAAGTTGACTGTTCCTTGATCGTTTCCGAAGTATTGCTACTCGCTGTGGACACTCTCTTCTTGCTGGACTTCTCAGATGTCAAACAACCTGTACATTTGAACGCAAATAAATTACCGTTTATGCTGATTTTTATTACCTTTCATTAGACTTCAATTCAACTTCTGCTCATCGGTAACTTACCTACAGCTCAAACTCAGCAAATTAACTTGTTGTCAGAGAACTGTTTAACGAAACGATACCCCTTTAACTGAAAAAATATCACTGCATATTGTCACTGTTAATATAATACTGAATGTAACAAAGTAATTTACTCGAGTCTTGTAACCACTTCCAATTAGTTAAATCACCAAATGACTAGTTTATAACTGCTTCTACGTTCATGGAACACGAAGAAAACAATTCAAGTTTCTTCTTGAGTAGGTCTATCTTCTTTTGTGTACAAACAAAGTCTTCTCTCTGAGAAATCCCGCACAAGATCTCGTCTCTCGCTCCGCAAGTTGCGAACCTCAACCACAATCTCCACATGGTTTTCTGAGAAAACTTTTCTCTACGTGCATTTTTTCATGAAAATGTATGAATACCGACGTAAGTACAAAGAAAGAACGGTCATCTTCTTTCCTATGTATAAAAAACGAAAACATGCACAGTAGTAGAACATGAACCTGCATCTTTTGATTTGGTTTAATTAACGTTCGCTTCACAATTTTAATGCGAATAAGGTTTCATTGTAGCATTACAAAATCGTAATTCATGCAACTTCTTCTGCGTCGTATTTTCCATTACCGTTTTATTAAGTTGCTTTTATGTACTGTGGCAAGGCGATGATGGTTATACAACCAAGTGAATATAATGCAGTTTTTGGAAACAAATTTTTATTGCCTTTTGTTTGTCAAAATGGCTTCTCTTCGTTGTGCAATGTCCTTCAATGGCAGCAATTCACGGTACGATTTTTATGAATGGGTTCCCAGAAATTTTCACTACGCATGACAGTATGCATGACGAAAACTCTTGTGTTAAATGCAGATATAAATTATACAAAATATAATTATTGATTATGCAAAACAGTGGCAGTAGGTGAATTGGGCGAAGATTCTAATGCTGCTGGTAATTTTGGTTGTTGTGATAAACCACAATTTTTACGTGAAAACATTCTTCAGGGAAGCTACAATTTAATTATGGAGGATCGAATGGGAGCGAACGAAACATCGGGTCCTTCATGTCACCCTCTGCTAGAAAGAAGAAAGGGTTACTTCAAGAAGCTCTTTGTCTTTGTGATAATATCGCTTTTATTCGCAATTGCAGGTTTTTCAACATTCTCGTCGTATGGTAAAGGACACCAGAATAATCGTAAAATCCTAGTCCGTTTTTAGCACTTAAATATGGTTATGTACCGTTTGTATGATTGTACAGATATGATTTCTGGAGAAAGTGTTCCATTACCGGAAGAAAATTTGCTACTCAAAACCTACCGATCTCGAAGAAGTATTCTTGCAGGTAGCACAGGGCAGCACTGCAAACAATTAATACTTTTAGTGATTCCTTTCGAATAAATCATAAGTAGGCCTTTGTGCTATTCTGTAGATGCACACTCAGGTTCCGATGACGCAGAACCAATGTCATTCAATTCACTTCAAGAGTATGGTCCTGAAGTGTCAGCTTACTTTGTAAATCGCCACAAGTCAAATTCAAAACGAAGAGTTAAGAAGGGTATTATGAAACAACAATCCTTTTAAAAGCTGGCATTTTTGTGATATCCTACTTCTACTCACTGGAAATATGTATGTGCTTATATTTCTTTGCAGTTTTAGCATCAAAGGAATACTGGGAAATGTTGGATGAACGGAACCACAACCCACATTTACAAAAATAGAGAGAGAAAACTTTTTCTCTGCATGAGCTATTGTTTGGAAATAATTTGTTAAGAAGCCATTTTACAAAGTTTATTATGATATTTATTTTAAATGTTTAACGAATTATACATGAACGGATTTTTGGACAACGATGTGGAATTTATATCAATTAAGTCAAAACCTGCTTTGACATTATTTGCAAAATTCCTTCGAAACAATCTAATCCATCAACGCATGAATTTCGCAAACTTCAAACACATTAACCTAACTTTAACTTAGATTTTTTCCTAAACAGCACTACTGTATTTGAAATTGATAAATAAATGAATTTACACCTCAACCTATTTACTCAGAGTTTTAGTCACTTTCCCCTAGCTCGCCTTCGCTTTTGCTCTCACGAGATTTTCTTCTGTTAGAAAAATCAACTTCTCCTTCATCCTCGTTTTCATTTTCACTACCATTTTTATTTGTGGAATCCTGAACCATCTCCTCGTCGATTTCAAGAAGTACGTCAAGTTCTTCCACTGGCAGTCTTACAAGGATTTGTTTTTCAGCCACTAGATCATTTACTTCTGACATTAAATCAGGAAAATATGTAACCCCGTCCAAATATAGTGCCTTTGAGGAGGGACAGTGACGAACAGCATCGTAAAACGTTGCTCTTGCCCTTTGAATGTCTTTTCCTTCTCGAGCTCGTAACGCCAATAATTTTAGATGAACACGCCAAAGCAGTGGACAGTGCCTGGCTCCTGGGTGCGCCTCTGCCACTGATATCATTGAATCTAGTTTATAAAATATGGTGTCCTGAGGGACCGCAGGTCCACCTACATACAAAAACGCAATTTCGAAGTGAGACTAGACATCACAAATTAAATGCTTCAGCTCGTAATTTAGCTCCTGCAATCGCCAATCCTCAGGCTGCTTGCTTACCAATTCCAAATGACGGCAAACCCACTTCTTCATCATGCTCCAACTCTTCAATTTTCCTCGCCAAACCAATGCCCATTATTAGTGGTGGCCAATGAGTGATAATTTTCTCAGAGTCTTGCTTCATATTTGCCATCATTAAACGCCATAGCTTTCCTGCTACACTGGTTTGATTCTGCATTAAAAGCAATCAAA
>JAHZMW010002674.1:0-20137 GCA_027743745.1 Alloscopus bannaensis
CTACTTCAAATACTGTTGCAGTACCACAGGATCATTTTCGCGTCCTAATGACTACATGTAATGATGACGGTGTTGTTGCTGGTGTGGTTGGTTCATCAGCCACAAAAAATGTATCATTTTGATACGGTTTGTGCTGAATAAAAAATCATTTCGCGATGATGAAACAATGAGCAATCATTTGTAACATTTACCAACTCCACACCAAACTCATCAACAATAAATGTTTTAATGCTACCATTTTTTTCTCTCTCACTCTTGATTCATTAAAACTTTTTGATCACTTAAGGGAATTGGAGCTAGAGGAACATACTGTCATCCAATGTGGAGTAGAAGCTGCTAAGCACAAAGTGTTATGTTTTTAAAGAGGAAAGCTCCTAGCGGCTTCGCCGTGAGAGTAATTACTCACAAATTTACTATAAAATCGTTCCATACCATCAAATTAACATTTTTTTCTTCCTCATATTACCTCTGCAATTCCGCTCTGAAAGACAAGGAACTCAACAAGTGTGATAGGAACATGAAAAGGATTAACTTAAAACCGACTGTCTGTCACTACGAATGAATGGTGCTTAATTTCCCTGCATCATTTGCCAAATTAGGAGTACATCTCACAAGTGTGTATATTGAAACACTGTACAAGTACAAGGAAAACTATGAAATAATCAAATCTAATTCGAGGAAATAATTAAAAACCTCTCACACCGCCCTAGTCCACATTATCTAAATGAGTGTACGCCAAACATTTTATCTCACACACATTTTACCTGCCCGCAAGTACCTACCAACAAATTGAACACCTTATAATGTTATATGGACTCGTTTCGTAGAGACTCTTGACTTTCTCTCTATACACAAGTATAAAATAAATCTGTAAATGAAATGATGCTTGAAGACATATCATGCCTGCATGTGTGTAAAAGTTTTCATCAAAAAATGCCTTAAATGACTGCGCACACAGACTGGCTCGGCATAATGATGGTAAATGTTAATTGCATTTAACCTAATACGGTAACCCGAAGGAATTTTAAATTAGAACAGACGTGGACCACCACTACGCAAATGACCAGCCCATAAAAAATGAGAAAATGACTTTAAAAAAGTGATTCAAGCCATGTGTCTTTTGTTCATTGCACATACAAAACTGACGTCCAACGAGCAGGTATGATGATGATGAGGTGTGCAGGTGTATATAACCCCTTTGCTAGTGCACTCACACAGCACTAATGTAATAGCGCTATTATCTGTTCTTTGATTGTTGCTGTAAAAGTGCCAGCCTGAACGTGTCATTAAGACCGAGAATCTTACAAAATGCACAAGACATTTTTCTTATTGTGTTCAAAAACAAACACTTTATGAGCAGACACCACTTTTTTTTTCATACGGAGTAAATGGAAATTCCTTCAGATATATTCGTTGAAGGCGAGGAGGTAAAAGAAATCACAATTATATTAGACAAAAACAGCAACGGGTATTTCTTAAATGGTCCAATGAATGCTTATCTAATCTTTGAGAAAGCTTTTTCACCAAATNNGAGAAAGCTTTTTCACCAAATTCCTTTCCATCCATGAGACTTTTTGAGAGCTCATAAATGCAGGAGGATACCATATTCTCCATATCTTTTGAATGTAGCGTCATAATGTGCCCGTGTTACTCGAAACCTATATTATTATATAACGTTCAAAGTAACGACGCACCACCACTTTTGATGTTTAAACAAAAAAGAATCGACCCATCCATCCACTCCTTCTCATTCACTCACAGAGAGAAGGCTTGCATACTTACTATTTTTTGTAAGACAAAAAGTGCAGTCGACTCGACTAATTTCTCTTTACTTCTTTGTTGTACCAGCTCGTTGGTGCCAGTTGATAATTGCTGAGCTAATTACGTTAATTTTTCTAGAGACTAATGAGCATTTCGTGACCCTGTGACCACGCCTCCTACTCAAAACATGGACATAACCTTTGAATAATAACGAAGTGTTTGAAACTTGAGACGATAACGCTGAGCATGAGCAGCTTGACGATGAAGTTTGGCGAAGCCGCCAAGAAGGGAGAGGGAGAGAGAGAAGAGCTGAGCTGAGCAAAGTAATTCAGAGAACGATTATGCTAAAAACGACGGGGCTGTGCATTTTCAAATCAATAAAAGAGAAACAACAAACGGATAGCACATATTATTCTTGCATATAGTATTAATTGCAGGAGCGAGAGTGAGAACATAACTTTATGCTCCTTCAATTTATTCTTTTTATTAGCTTAGTGTTAATGAGCCAGTCACTCAGTGAGATCTCTCATCATCATTCTAAGCGATCAGTCCAGTGAGCAAGAAATTATTAGAAATGTCATAAATATAATTACAACGTTCAGACCTGTTACTCGAGACTACATTTCTATACTCTTGTTCGTGCCAGCACGTCTCTACCATTGTGGTGGTGGTGACTTTCTGGCAAAAAAAAACGTCTTCCCAACGTGAACGTGAGGGTAAAATACTTTTGCATACACAAATGTATTCGACGGTTCCTCTACTTTTTACATTTTCGCCATCATATCATTCTCACCCCAAAAGATTTAATTTCATCAAAGAACAGAGAGAGAGAGAGAGAAAAGAACCGGTTGCACAAACAATATTAATTTATAAAATTAACTTTTATTTATTTCAGCCAATCGCCTTGCAGCAATTAATCAAGCAAGTCAATTACTTAACACATATCTGCCATCCGTACTCAAAAGGCCCTTCATCTCTCCTGCTCACGTAAATGGAAATCACACTTAATATGATATGATATACAACGGTTGAAAATTATTAGTGATATTTTTTTCGTGAAAAGTGTGTGACATCATAAACATGCATGATGCTAATACTCACACAGTCGAAATAAGCAGCACAAAATCAACATTTTTTTTCAACAGTCACGAGAGATAGCCTACTCGCTAAAAACACTTACTCTTACATTTTACAACGATGGTTAGTGTTTATTAAATGCAAGTTAACAAAAAAAACACATTCCGGCTCACAATTACAAGACGAACAGGTGAGGACTTGTCTACCTTTTTGAGTAGATTGTCTTGTTGTCTTAAGATGCGAAGAACTGCAGGGAACTGAATGCGTATAAGTGCTTGCAATTCAGTTAGCAATAAACTGACAACCTCCTCTGATATGATATGCCCATAGGCTGGTTAATGGATTTTTAGCAATTAGCACGTATGTAATATGCTACGAGAGAATGGTTAATGAGTTCTGCCTGTGTGTGTGATCTGTTGAGCTTCTAACTTATTCCTTTTGCTTTCACATTAGATCACCAGAAAAAAAATCTCTGAGACGTAATTCGACAAAAAAATTAAATTAAATCATTTGTGAAGTGGGATACAGAATCCTCTTGATGGAGTATTGAGTACAAAAAGAATCATTTTTATAGTAAATGGATGAATGGGCAGGGTTGGGTCTCCTTTGACTTCTCCAACAAACAACATTGTATTAAGAAACCTCTAATTTTTATATAACATCTCGTTTACAAACACTAATCACACATCGCCTACCAGTGTTGCTTGTACACACAAAAGTGCCATCGCATTGTCACGCATTGTACTCCACTTGAGTGACAGTCGTCGATTTAAATGACATTGGATATGATAATGATGTATTTGCGCGAGATACATAATATTACACACGATTATAATTAGTATGAACTCCAACCCTTCGTATTCCTGTGGTATATATTATCTCGCAATTTTTCTTGCAATTCATGCATAACCAAATCATTCCTTCAAGTTTTATTGACGTCTGTTTGTGTGGAGCACGATGATATCTTGCGAAAACAATAATGATGGAACTTCAGAAGAGGAGGGAAAAAATCACTCCAACAATCCACTCTAATTGCAATCTGTTTAGCTCATTAAATTACAGTTTCCTTGAGTAGACTCCGTGGCATTAATAATGCGAACATCATTTTCACGTGTACTAGTGTCATTGTTGTTTCATTATGATAACTTAAAAGGAATAAAAGTAATGGGATGGCGATAATAATTTGAGACTCGAAGCTGCTGGTCCGTGGTCGTGGCCCTTTGAAGAACAAACGCATTTTTTCCTCAATTGAAGGATGCTCGTAGCGCACCTCTTTGATTCCACTACGCACTACTGCACATTATCTACAATAATTACAACTGACTGAGTGTACATACCCACAATTTTTTTTGTGCCAAAACTCTGAAAACGCTTCGCCTTACATCTTCTGCGAAATAGCATGAAAAAAAATCACGTTTGTGACCTACTACATCGATTCGTTTTCTGCTGAAAGTCAATAAAACCAGCGTTAATGGCCGCAAAAGACGAATTTTTTTAGATCCGAAAGAAAACGATATTAAAAGGCACTGTAGAAAAACTGCGTAAATTCACAACTGTGTTGAATCTCACGTGAAAATATTCGAGAGAGAGAGAGAGAAAAAAAAGAAGTGCAATTAAAATTCAACGAGGCTGCTTCAATTTAATGATTTTATGGTAATTATTTTTCCATGATTATTGCCACTAAAATGGTTGTATATTTGAGTGTTGCAATCCCCACGCAGTCATAGGTATATCAAGGATGACTGCCTGGTGTACAAAGACGGAAGAGCAGGGATAAAGGCTACTTTTCTGCCATTAAAATCGTTATGAGTTTTGCGTTGATACAGTTTTAAAAATGCACTGTTACAGCAGAGTAAAAAAGTGCATGTGTGAGATGTGGCTAGACCTGACTTTTCTAAGCTGGCTCGACCAACTCCTTCCCTTTTTATGGGGTGTGTGTATGCATTTTTACTCGTAAACCTTACGCAAGTCTTTGTCTTGTAATAAAGGCAGCACAACAAGAAAACCACTTTTTTGTGCTGGATTTCCACTTTGCAAGTTGTAAAATTGTATAAAAATCCCTTTTTAAATCAAACTTGGTTAATAAAATTAGAGGAAAATTCTTTCACTTCATGCTCTATGCTGCTGGTGGCTATGAAAATGAGGTGCAACTCCTTCCTACAATTACTTCATACGAGACAAGGGTGAAACACCATCTCATCTCAAACTACAATTTAAATAATGCTGAATGCTCACTCCGAGCCGACTAACGAACAGCATCTATTCATTTCATTGTTTCAATTAGTTAAGACAAGGGAGGGAAATGAGTTAAGTGAAAAAGTACAAATTAAATATTGTACATACTTGTTAGGCTGATTATCATGTGTAAATTTGCTTCATTAAGATTTCCCCCTTTTACACTTGTGACGAATACTAATAGTAAGTCTGCAGTTTATTTTACAAACGAAATACATTATAGTAGCTTGACCATTCTGTGGAATGTCTAATTTAAATAATTGATTCTTAGAGTTCCAGCCACTGCGTTTAAAAAAAATCTGTTACGTCGATCTAGTCGCAGGTAGACTAAATGTATATACTGGTTATATAAGTGTAAGTGGGCATACCTTTTCCGTCGCTGTCACACTTGACTAGGTCGCGAATGGAAAACAACCCCTTTGCAGGACGTGGCTGTGTTACCGGCTTCTCGTTTGAGATCATTTTGTCACTGGATTTACAGGTTAAGTCCATCATAATAATACTGATCTGGATTCAGTTGGAGAAACTACAGACAAGACTTCCGTAATCGAAATATGTTTTCTTCAACATTGACCTGTGGTACTTTAAACTGAATTTCAAAGTCTGTCCCACTCTTGTTGTCGTTTAAACACCTCAATCTAGGTGGACATTGCTACGACGTGGCTTTTTCGCCAGGCTTCAGGAATACATGATATTTTGCAGAACTTGTGGTTTTATTGTTAATGGCTCCCGATAGTCCCAATCCTCCGTTTTGATATTATTTTTTGTTGGTTTTATACCAATTGCAACAACGTCTTCTTCTATAATTACGGCTGATATCACAAGGCACTAAAAACAACCAAACTGTGCGCAGAAACCACGAAATCGCGCGGATCTAAATTAACTGTCAGTATTACTTTCGTCCGAGCTCATCGTTTTTCATGATACAATGTCGGCTTTCTAGGTGAATTAAGCATTAATTACACCTCTCTTAGACCGAACGCCGCAAAACACGGTTTTTCTTCTAATCAAGTATTACTTCACCTCCGGGGCCAATTCCTGTATTTCTCACACGGGTATAATATTCACATAAACGTTAGCATTCAAGTTGACGAGTCAAAGTATCCTTTCCGTAATACAAACACGGAGTACGAAGGTTTCAAGGTGAAAATGAGACGACTGGATATATTAAAGATGTCAATAAATTAGCGGAGGATGAGTCTGTAGAATAAATAACAAAATTGTACTCTCAACATCACCCTCGCACACACACATCCCCGGTTCCAGAGCCTTCCAAAAGTCAAGGGTCTCTCTCGATCCTCGATTGTTTCTCGGTGATACTGGGGTAAGTAAATACACTTCACAAAATGGGAAATACACTTCCTTCTCTCAAGAATATGGATGAGCTTCTTGGTAATCTCACAGCAGAAGTCAACAATTAAAAAAAGTTCCGACAGTGTATACACAACACGATCTGTACGCAACGTGTCTCTCTCTCTCTTTTTTTAAACCATAAAACATCAAGAAAAAAGGATTATGGATGAAAGGTGTGCTCTTCCACACACACAAACCACCACACTGCTGCGGTGATGATGACTGTGTGAAGTTTAGCTTAGCGTGAACCACGTTGCTCAAAGTGTGCAAGGCAACTGAAACAGTGGGGAGGGAGCCGCCGTGGAGAAAAAGGCTAATTCTCAACAAAAGCAAAGAAAATGAGCTTGTACACCTGCCAACCTACAACAAACCATTATTATTACTAACTATTACCATTACCACCACATTCTCCGTATACCTTCGGCATGATACCTGTATATGCACAAGGAATAGCGTAAAAAGAAGTATAAAAAATAATATGCGCATAGGGAGAGAGAGCACGTATCCATGATTGTGAGTTGGTGTGAGTAATCCAAAGTGCTTCCCATGAAGTCAAGTCAGAAGTCAGCTTGTAAACAGGTAAGACGATATATATTATGGCGAGTTAGTCATATTCGACTACACGTTTTCCTCATGCATTACTATTATTATATGTTTAGGTAATCTCACTTTTCTCTCTTGTTTTCGCGTATTATGCACTTCATTCTTTTTTCTGCATCTCTACGTACAAATTGTAATGTAATGACGGAGGTAATAATAGAGCAAAAATGGGTATTTGGAAGTGTACGTATTGGGATTATTGGGATTGCGAATATACTTCTAGACATTGAACTTATGGTTGAAGCACGTATAAAGTAAGCTCGTCTTCTTGAAAGATACGCACAAATAAATTAACACTCATAAATTTTGCATGTTATTTGACCCCATACGTATTATAAGCGTTATTTATATTGTCTTTTCTCAAACGGATACGCTCATTTCTCGAATGACATCTCCAATTTTTACTTGTTATCCAGAAGTCTTACTTTTCCGGATATTTTTTTTCAACAAGTAAAATATTCTTTAAAGAGATAGCAACATGTGCCGCCTTCACTTCCAATTCCTTCCTGACGTTGAGCCAATTTTTTTAGCATAAACTTGCAAGTTGCTTATTTTCTAAAGTTGCTCATGTTGCTCACGTATTTATTGTCCATATTATGGTTTTAGGCAGTGCCTAATAGGCACTCATGTTTGTATTTGCATGAAGCTTACACATCCACTTTGCCGTTGGCAATTGCTATTTTCACGGAGTTAGTGGTGGCATTATCATGCTCATAATCATTTTAGAAAGGATTTTTTTTGCAACTGTGTTTCTTGAAGGTATACACAGCCTGTGCACCTTCACTCAGCTAAAAAAGGGATTAGTGCTGGTAAGCAGCCACGAAACTCAGGGAGAGTGTGCAGATAAAATTTGACAGCACATTTAACATGGGGAGAAATGAGTAATGATCATGGCTAATATGAGTTTTATTAAAAGACTCGTTTACGTCTAGCCTCTCTGTCCGTTTAAAAAAGGGTGTTTTACCACACCAGCTTGGCGAAGCCGGTCGATTTTCTTATACTTTTAACCAAGCTGATAGCAGGAAAGCCTTTATATATAATATAGCCGTAAATATATTATTTTACTAGAGTTTAGCACAACGATATGTAAATGCATTGCATGATATGGTATAAAAATGAACAGTTGCGCTCATTGCTCAGCTCTGTGTACGCACCCTTTCTGTGCTACGAGTTGCAATGAGTTGTTTCAGTTTGATCATTGAACGGATCGCGCATGTATGTTCAAGAGACGAAGGCAGGTAACTAAATGTGTGTGTGGTGTATGTGTGGAGTGAGTGTTCATGTTTGAGTGTTAGAATCGACACACACACAGGGTTGATGATAGAAGGATGTGGTCTCGCACTCAAGTGGGAAGGCGAGTCGATTCGACTGGTACGCCTTTGAACGCGAAGACAAAGCCAACCTGAGAAAGGAAGGCGGTTCTCTCCGACGCATGCAGATGTTCAAGTTGTAAAACTCGCTGCTCATTTCCTTTATTGTCCAATTCTTTTTTCACTTATTGTTTATTAGTTAGTGGTGGTGGTGTGCGATTTCATTAGATTACATTCCTCTAATTGAGTTCTTGCTACTGTTTGTTTGCTTTTACGACGGGTTCGGATGAAAATTGAAATAATATGCTCCACACATTTATTATAGACGTTAGGTACTAAGAAAAAAGACTCATAGTGAAACTTGCACATAAACTTATTGCTGTGTACACTTGTATTTTGCAAGATGAAAGTGATTCGAGTTGAACAGAGAGAAAGAAAATGCTGAAATGAAAAAAAAGTTGCATTTCTATATTTTACAATAAATTTTTAACAAGTCAGTCCCCTTCGCCGAAGGTATGCGAATTTATGCAATTAGCTGATATCACTAATTATGCCTATTAATATTCAGCTCCGAGTTTTTATTTCGTTTGGTGTAATAAACTTTTGTCATAAACTCACAAATGCCGATCAGATAAGGAGTAGAGTTTGGGAAAATAAAGTTTCGGAGTAAATGCGTTAGAAAAAAGTTGAGAGTAATAGGATTTTTTTTCTGGTAGTTTATCTTGTTTTTACCATACGATTATTAGTGAGCTGTTTCGACTTTCGTCTTTTTTTTTGGATAAACCCCTTCCGTGAATATTAGCCGGTGAATGTAATAATATCGGAATCGAAAAACTAAGTGGCATGCTCAAATCTAATTTTTCTACACTCGGACTGACCTTAATGACCTCCTCTAATCACTTGTAATTAATGGCACTGCTCAAAAAGCTGTTTCACTTTTGATGCAGGATCCATATATGGGAGCGCTCAGGTTATTCATGAGCACTTCAAAACGTAGGAAATCTCCAATAATTCATCTCTCTCTGCTTTACGAGAGTCACGAAGAAATCGGGAATAATACTGCTTTCTTTCCTTTAACGAGTCTAAAACGCAGAATAAGTACAAAGCTCAGTTTTGAGCGTGTGCAAGTAATTCTCAACGATTTCCTTTGGACTTAACCAAAAATCCAAAATTACTACACGAAGACAAAAAGCGTGAAAAAATGTGAGGAGCAAACAAGACACGTAAAAGCAACTCATGAAATCCAGAAGAGCAGCAGCAACAGTCCTTTAAGCTTGAGTTCATCCATCTCGAGTGCGGCACGACGAAAAGTGGATTATTTAACAAAGACTAAGCCAATTTGGATAAACTTGAGTATAATAGATGAATGCATTATTCATTTGCATTGAGCATCATAAGAGAGAGAGAGGCTCAAATATGTGGAATCCCTACGAATATTATGTTTCGAGAAAAATGATGACTGAAAATTATTCCGCTTTTTATTATTATCTACGCCCAGTCGCTAATGAACCTAAACCGAAACGAGAATAAGTGAAGCCAAGTAAAAAAAAGCCCTCAAAAAATGTTTCACCATACCTTCTGCCGTCAGCACGTAAGGCCCATGCGTGTACAAACACACTTGACTGTTTACCGGGAATGTCTGCGCGAACATCAGGCTAAACCGTATTAGTGAGATAAATGCTGATTATGAATTTATTCCCTCACTCCCTTCTTCGTATTTAGTAGTGAACCCCTTTTCAAACAATCCGAGTTCCTGAGTACCGCTTTGTTTGTGGTTGAATAGAAGTTGATGTGTGTCGGACGGAGAAAAAAAAGTAGAGGCGAGACTAAAATGATCTTGGTGAGTGAGCTGCTTGTACTTTTCATGGTTCAACCGTAATTCTCAAACAGAATTACTCCAAACATCACGCTCATCACTGAGCATATATAAGTGATACATATACTTTCCTCCTACAAAACTATTAAGTAAGCTCATTGCCGGTGTACATGGGTAAACACGTGAGCCACAAATTTACACAAGTTTCCCCAGTCATGACATAAAACACTCGCTCTCTCTCACCACTATTTAACTTTGAAGGAAACCGATGAAATTGACCAAGCCATATAAACCGCCATGAAATGATCCGCTACACCATATTTTCTCTTCTATTGTTTTCTACCATCAACTCTTTACCTCTGATTGCTCAACTCAACCCATCCGCCCTAGTCACCGTTAATTTTTTTGGCCTCGTTGAACTCGATCGTGGAAAACAGAGCTCGCAAACTGTTATGTTTTAGATACTGATACTGTCGTGTCTGTAAATGATTTCCTATTGTTCAACAAACATCTCGAAATGTGCACACAGAGTGATTTATACTTTACGCAGTTGCAAATTGATTGTGTGCTTATAGGGGTAAATGGCAATTTCTTGGATTTTTTTATTCTACAAAAAGGGCAAGCAAATTTCCATGCACGATCTCATGATTATTGATTTCTTCTCGGCGATACAATGAAGGGAAATTGGTGCAGAGGAAAAATGCATGACTATGTGCTCAGTGATCTTTTAGATTTTTTTGCGTGTGTTTCTGCTTTCAAGCTCATTGCATGCTTACTCTAATTTACCTCTTTTTGTAACCATTCACGTCATTTGCAAGAGATGTAAGAAAGACCGACGAGTTTCCTGATCAAGCTTCAGGAATGCTGTGTGTCAATACCAAAGAAAAAGTTTCGAATCAGTGCCTTTGTAATATGCACGGTTATGGTCAGCCAGCCTAAAAGGCATAAACTCAAGTTAGAAGGTTGACTTACGAGGAGGCGCCATTCATTAGGACTAATGATCCAAAAACTCAGTTCATAAATTTCTGTCCAGTAAGTGGGGGTAGGTAAAAGTGTTCACATTCAAGTGCACCACGCACACACGGTACAGAAAGAAAATTTCAACCCTTTTCAAAACTGGAAATTTGTTAACCCAGCCCTGCCATTAGCATTACCACGAAAATAATATGTCATTTCGTAATATATTTTTACAGCCGAAACAAGCAGCCCATTGTTCCTAAACCGTGCATACCTCCGCGGTATGAACATTCGAGTCGTGCTTTTGGTGATGAAATTGCTACTGGGCAGTGTACACTCAGATGAGAAAGAATTACAATACACATTTTCTCCTTTTGTCTACGCTTTCATTTAGGAAAATAAACTGGCTCTAATAATGCAGAGCCGAGTTGGATCCAGTCATATATGAAAGTACTAAGAAAGATTGTTTCACATTGAACTTGCTGTTTCACGCAGTACTGCTGAATCGCTGGAGGCGCAAACTTCATGTGTGTTATAGAAAAGCTTCACAATCATCACGAGAGAATACGAGGCGATGATGTGTGCAACTGAAGGGTTAATCTTTCCATTATTTTTCATTGTTACACAAAAGACAATTCAGCTCGTCGCTCTCTCCCTCTCCATTTGTTGAAACAACAATGAATTGGCAAAATCACAAACAGATTATTACGCATTACGCGATCCAGCGTCTAATGATGTGGAAAAAGTACTCCACTTTTTTAGCTCAGGTATACAACTACAAAGGTGCATTTCGAAATTAGTAACCATTTATTATATGTATCTCTAGGTACTCAGTTTGTGTGTTTGTATCATTGTATCGTCTGCGCTTTCCTTCTCAGAATCTCAAAACTCAGAGAACCGCTTACATACAAAAAACAATGCTTATTGTCCAGAAGCTTCATTTCTGATTTTCTCCGACTCGCATCATCAACAATGATGAGTATGCATAAAATGGCTGACATGTTATTGACTGATTCAAAGATTTTGATTAGAAGAAACACAGAAAATTTACTTGACGAATGGGCAGAAGGAGTTGACTATGAATCCAAGAAGAAAATCTAATTAGGCTACTGCTCCCTCTGTTCTCTGTTCCTATGATTGACTATAAATCGAACAAGTTAGCGATGCACAACTCAAATATATTATTATCATCGTGATGCACTGTAAAATATGTATTTGCTGCTCCTCAGATTCGAAATGGCAGCATCTCTATCCAATATCTTCAATAATACAACTATTTACTACTTGACTGTGGGAATATAATCAGTTTAATATAAAGTTCTTTGAGCATATTGTGGTAGTAAGCATTTTAGGGAAGTACTGATGCACTAGCCAAAGGCTTTGGGGCTTAACAAGCAATACAAGATTGATGGTAAATGATTTCCATAACAAAGTGGCAATCTCTCTCGTCGTCTCTATAAAAATGTTATTAAATTCATTAGCAAGCATGCCGAGCCAGGGTGATTTAGGGGTGAATTTGAAAAGAGGGGAAAAGTCAACACACGTACCAATTGTTTGTATAGAGGCTTGCATCACGCAGAGCATCACACGTATATTGCAACTGTAATAATGCTCAAGGATTGTTGTTATCGCTTGTTCATAATTCATGCAGCTTTTGTTCGTGTCAATTACCGTGTGGTTAGTGGACAAGCAAGCTTTTTGAACGGATTATGATTGGTTATCTCCGACTCTCTTGAAAACATGTTACATTGCCAAATAAAGAGAGAGGACAAGGCAAATTAAAGAGGATCGGGAAAAATTAGAAAGATTATCCCTGCTGGAGACAACTTGTGAATTCCACGACTCGCTGGAGCTCTCCATAATATGGAGAATCGTGTCCTTCCTCCAGTAAACATGGTCAATCAGTCTAACTGATTTCCTTGCGAATACGGAGTGGATTTTTGCCTAATTCTTCACTCTCTCTAGAGTTCACTGTGAGCGAGACGTTATTAGACACCAGAGTAAGATTTATGCAGGCCCTTGCCACTCAATCACTCATCTCGTTGTTTTCAAATGTTACAAAAAGACATGCTTTCTTCTGCATTTGTACTCGAGTTTAGCAAAACTTGTATTTTGTGATGAGCAGACGTGATCAGCTTGTTCGTTTAAGGTTATCGATGGGTTGGGCTTTTTGTCTTTGTGCATGATTTGAGAATCCTGCCTCATCTTTCCCATAATATTGGAGTTGGGCATAAATCAATAAATTACTGCAGGCCTTTCTCCTCAACATTTTGCATTATGTATTCTGCTCAGATTCACAGTTATCTTTGATACACAAGAAATTATGACATGCCAATTTAGCTTGTGTAAGTAGTGTTCAAGTCGAAAATAAAAACTTGCATCAAGTCCAGAAGCTGTGGATGGGTGAAGTTATTAAAATTTGGAGGGGTCCGACAAACACTTGTGTTTGTAAAATGAAAAGGATTACAAATAATCTTTTCAGCAAGTCAGAATCAACAAGAGAGAACACCACAACTTTTGGGTGCAAGTCAACAAACTAAATGGGGAGTGTGTAAAACATTTCTTCATTCATGCAACTAACTCTCTTATTGCCACAGGAGGAACAAGACTTGTCAAACACCTGGCTTCAACCAGCTCACAATGAGAACTCTTCGTACTACCTCCACCACTCCAACTGGTCTTGTCAATTTTCTTAATTTGTAGAATTGATTTGTAGACATTTGATTGTTTTTGATCATTTACGTTTGTCCAGTGCGGTGAGAGCATTAGGAAAACAAGATGGAAGTACAGAAAAATTAATAAGCTTCTCATGACGAGTGGTTGTGAGCGAGTGTGTATTTTACTTTAGAGGGTGAAACAGGTTTTTTCTGCCACTCTTGGAAGAGAATTTCCTTCAAATGCGCTTTTCTGTCACTGTATTTCACCACTAAACACAACTATTCATACAACACATTGTTTTTCTCGCTGTGTATTTTTTGGTTAATCTCGTCATAACATGAGGAGCAATGTGCAAATTTGTTTAAATAAAGAATTTTTTGTTGTAATGTATGCTAAATGTGCAAACTCTCAAGTTGCTTAAAACCCCATCTAAATATCTCCATTATTAGCAGTGGACATATTTATGAACAAACACAGAAAATATCGGCATTCACAATTTATTCCTTTCAGTTGTCAATCAATGCCAATGCTGAAAGGGTGACGCGTGAAAAAGGTGACGGCTAATTACCAGAGAGGTTCCTCCAAGACTTTGAGGATTGACGTTTGACGGTGCAAATGAAGGAGGAAAATTAGGCGTGTACTAAGTGAAGTCTCAGTTACAAAGAAGGAATACTGTGTCAAGCCATGTAATTGGAAAAACATAGTGTGTTCTCGGCTGAGCGAATACATTGACAACAAAATATGCTAATTTCGTTTGCCATTGTAGCACCCACCAGAGGTGCACAACAAGCGTCATTTTCATCTATCTCTATTTCAGTTTTGATCTCTGAACGGGGTTAGTCAATAAATACGTTTTTACTGACACTGTGAGATGAGTTGTGAAAGAATGAGGGAGTTGAGACAAATTAATTTACGAGAGAGCACATTAAAGCACAATACCATTTTAAAAGAGCCTCCATGCACTTTCCAAATACTCAAATCCAATCACGTTATAAAAAAGGATATGTCGAGAGCGAATAAGTGTTACACGACTAACTACGAGGTGCTTTGATAAGCATTTTGTATTAAAAACCGCTTTTGATATAAACGTGCAAAAAGTATGTGAAGAAGAGCAATTAAAATGTAGCTGTTGTCATCTAATATTTTAGCTGTTAAAATTATATGAAAAAGAAAATTCAACTTACCAACTATATACCGCATTTGATATGTATTATTTACCGGATTCGTCATCGTTGGGATTGTTTAATCTGCCGCAAATCAAGTTATCTACTGACGTATGCGTATATTTCTAGTTCAGAAGGCTAACGAAACAGACATGTGCAACTACTAAAACAAATTCCTGGTTTGTCATTAACCGCAAAGCACAATTAATGAGTAAACAACCAGCGATCTACATTCCTTCCATCAGTTTGCTCCTAATGTTAATTTCTGAGGAACTCTATTTAATGATAATCACCCTTGCGGATCTAATTGATCGTACACCAGACGAATAACTTACTGCGTTTATTTGTGGCAGCTTAAATTTTCGGTTGATGAAGCGTTTTTTAGAGAAAAAGAACTGGTACACACACTCACATCAAGCATATGTATATTAGAAGCAGGATATAAGAAATAATGAATTATTAGTCAGTAACGTGTGTGTAAAGAGAGAAAAAATTGTTAGTCAATTTATATTACTTGTTCGTGTAATCAAGTTAATTATGATGGCAAAGAAAGAACTTTCAGCTCATTGAATCGCATAAAATCTCTTAATGAAGAACAACGTTCATTTTGGAGCCATTCCTTTGTGCCACGATCAACTTTGAAAGTAAAGAGTAGAGAATTAGTTAAAAAACGATATTTACTCGGCAATTTAGCCATGTATACCTAATAATCTAATGTGTTCATTACAAAAATACGAGATTGTACCAAGAAGAGCTACCTCTCTCCGTATGTAAAAAATTCGACTGAATTAGTACCAAAAAATCTGCTTGATTGAAGACACAACATCAATATTGAGACCATGCGCGTATCTTGATTGATAAATATCATATCCATTTTACCCCATCATTGCATCATCCAACAGACTGATGAAATTGATTGTGTCTAATTACCAAAACGATCACAGACTTTTCAGTGATGATGGTTTTCCAAAGTCCACAATATCCGACCATCTTTTAAACGAAAAAAAATCATTTTTAAGTATATATCAATCAAAGGAACGTACAACTTTTGCTCATAATTGAGACATCACAAATTTTCACTGTCCTGAAAGAAAACATGCAGATATAAAATGTCTGATTATTTAAAATTGCAGTTTGCTTAAAGCAATTGCTAAATATGGGGAAGGTGGGATTTTGCGTTTGTTTCACAAACGGAAGCCAATCAGAGGGAGCAACTATTGAGCAACTTCATATCAGATATAATAATAGCTCAATCCAAAATCCAACTTAGGTACACCAGCACTCACCGTCAGACGATGATCTAGTCACCATTATTCTCCGTACGTGTAATCAGTAATGAATGCATAAACAGTCCAATGAAGTAGAGAGGCTTGGATGGTGTTCACGTCTTTGCGATCCATTGAATTGATTTCAAGGAGACTTGCCTTTGGCCGTCGACTATCCTCATTTAACTTTTCTAGCCTCAAGACATGATTATCACTTGAATCGCTTGATCAAATTTTAATTCGTACGGACTAAAGAAAGGATGCCTCTCGTAAATGATATAAATGTATGCACGTATTTTGTTACATAAAATTGTCTGGCGCTAGCTAAAAACTTGCGTGGTCTCCTCCGTTTCAAGGAAAAACGGGGCTTTCTGAGTTTTGCGACAAGTACAGCAAAACTTTTGTCGTAAAAACTGGAGCTAACTAAAAACCGCCCTGACAAGATTTCGTCATTACTCATATAATTTGTGCATGATCTCTCTTTTCCTCTGTTCGTTATATCTGTATAAATGTTTATCATACTGTAATAACGAACAAGCTGTAGGTACTCTCATTATGATTGTTAATTTTGATGAGGTGAAACAAATGTTTTTAATTTAACAATTGATTATATAGCTGCGCAAAGCGATGCCGCATTCAAGATCTCTCGAATTTCTCTGACAAAATTAAAAAGCAGCTTTACCATTCTTCTCAATTTCCTTTTCGTAATTTGTAGAAATCGAGACAAACTGCTTTGACTTGGTTGTCGTATGTTGGCCATTTGCTTTATGTTCGCTAATCTCCGTACAAACGCGGTGGTTGTTTACCAGAGTAATGTTGTGCGCATTGAATATATTTGTTTCGGCAATTTATGAACGTATCAACATTTTGTATCAACGGAATCTGCATAAAAGTTGTGTAAATGATCGGATGCGAGGTAGGAGATGTAAGGTAGAAACATAAAATATCAAATCAATGAATATTCAACTGCGGAGTAAGTAGAGCGTGACTTGATTCATTAGACATCGATTCAAATTACGTTTATTGCATTGCTGCCTACAACCGGACGCAAATCGCAAGTCTTTGATAGTGCAAAAGGCAGACAACAAAAGTGAACCGATCGCATTTAAAGACAAGAAAATTCACAAAAAAAAAAATGATCTTAATCATGACGAATTTCGATTCACCCTTACTTTTGTTCTAAATCCGTCGAAAGAAAAAGATGCAAATGCAAATACGTTTTTATGTCTTTACCAAACAGTCTCAAACAGTCGAGTCGCAACATCACTATTGAAGCCGAGTGGTATTGTACATTGGTTTCGTGTTGTTAAGGGTCTAACTGATGATGATGACGACAAGGATAATGACGATGACGGAATTGACTGGTTATCGCAACCATCGTGCATATAATGGATGGGCCCTCTCGTGGTCAAAATTTTGACAGTGGCTAATCTCCCATTGTTACACACAATAGAGAAATTTCACTCGAGGAGCGAATTGTATTAAATGACTTAACTCCACATCGTGTCTCCTAATTATGGATTATATTCACGACATGAAAGATTGTACATTGTGATTAGTTTCATTAGAACGAGTGGCTACTGTTCATGTTTGTTTCTGATTAATGACAGTTATCATGATGAAAGTTGGTGTGCGCATTTTTATGGCAGAATGAAGCAAATAAAAAAATCGCAAGACAGAAGAAAGAGAGGGGAGCAAAACCTCATTACTCTCATGTGCGCCTGCATTCGCTCGAAGGAATATTGTGGAGGTCAATCACAGCAGGACATTATGAAATTCTAGGCCGAGGAAACTCTATCGACTATATTAAATTCATTAAAGCTTTCAAATCAGATTTCGCTAAACAGCTTGAAACTTTGAAATCATCCTGACATCACACGTTCCGACATGTACAGAGGCAATTTAGTTTCAATTCAAATTTAAACTTCATTATTTACACACATTGTTAGTCTGCTCAGTCCTCCACATTCGGGACACGGTGGAACCGTACAAAAAACAGTGTCACTCAAAGACGATCGCTTGTGAAAGCAATTTAGGTATGTATCTCGGTATGCAGAGATTACGTGTGGTTAGCTTTTACACAACACCATTTAAAATCCGGGAGAGACGGCAAATATGTTTTAAATCAAAATTGAATCTCAACTGTGAAATTGCTTTGTCGAGATATGTAATTCCTTTCGCACCTTTTGCAATGACTTCGTTTTATTACAGTGAAAAGGTGGTCTCCCTCGAGTTATTCACTCCATTCTTCGATCTGATTCTATTTAAATTTGAATTGAGATTGACATCATGATCCGTTGTAAAAGGCATTCACTCAATAAATACCAAGCTGAGAACTGAATTTTTTATGCTCCAACATCGAGTCATTCCGTGGCCTTTTTAGTGAGCATGATTTGTCGGGGAAAGAGGCGCAATGAGAACAAGAAATGATCTAGTTTTTATGAGAGATAATAGTCGCGCCAGAAGAGTGAGCAAGCATTATTAAAAGCTCAGCATCATCTTGAACTGAAGAAGAAAACGGACTGCGTCTACGTTTTCGGAAGTCTTGATAGATTCCTCTCATCGGTTTTGGTCATTTTTCATCACTCCTGAAGGCCTGAGAGAGGAGATCTCTATGAGATATGGATGACGTCCCGGTACGAGTGGAACCTACAGCCTTTCTCGCATTTCTGCTACTCGTCATCCTCCGTTTAAGTGAGCAAGAAGTAATGATGAGCAGCAAGGAAAAGATATTGGTTTTTCTATTACGACACAGGAATCCGCTCAACAAGTCGTTTTGTATTTTGATTTTGTCTCAGCATG
Source organism: Alloscopus bannaensis (assembly GCA_027743745.1). Taxonomy (NCBI): domain Eukaryota; kingdom Metazoa; phylum Arthropoda; class Collembola; order Entomobryomorpha; family Entomobryidae; genus Alloscopus; species Alloscopus bannaensis. The sequence continues at coordinate 18,998 of JAHZMW010002674.1, forward strand.
CTACACATTTCTTTCATCAATGAATGCTGATGTGGGCTCTACCAGATAATTGCATTCATATCGAGTTTGTTTTCGTTACACTCAAGTATCTTCTTTTCTGTAGAAGCAACCAGTTGCTCACTGAACGATTATCAGTTTGATTCTCTTTCTGGTAGCAAAATGGGTTTATAAGGAGAAACCTCAAGTTATCTCAACTCATGCCGACGTCTGCTCAGAAAAAATCGCTAAATAATATTAATATTGAATTGATTGACTGTACATAAACTCACCACAGGGTGGCTGAATCCTATTAAATTGACATTTCTTTGTCTTTACTCCTTTCAAATGCAATTGAGAATAAAAATTTCTCAACCCCTATAAACTCTCCAGGTTTCACGTTTGTTGATTAATAAAATGCCAATGCCTGTGTTCAACTACATAATGGACACAGCTCTACTAAATTAACTCGATTATAAGTGATTTGAGGATGGTGGTTCATCATAGAGCAATACAAACTTTGTCTGCACAATTTTGTATTATGTAGTAAACTGTGTTGATGCGTATGGCGAAATAATAATTTAATGTCGAAAACTTTGCAACTTGTCTAACGTCTAATAACCAATAATTTTTACAACTCCAGTTTTATGTGTCTTCTGCACAGATGCTCACGCTATCAACACGCATCAATAAATTCTAGCTATTACATCACAATTGCATGGATAATCGTATTTTTGTGCACAAGTGTGAGCGCGAGTGTGAGCAGTTCCCGTATCCAAGTGTATTCTACATTTTCTAACATAATAATGTCCCAATTCTGTGACAAATGCAAAACATCCTGTAATTTTTCCTTCCTTTCAGGTAGATGATATGCATGCCATTTGCTCACCCCCTCCACTGCGCTTAAGAGAAGAAACCATTACAATAATTTGTGAATAAATGCATTTATTTTCCCCTCTTAAGTCTGACGAAACCGTTCACTTACAAACCTTTCGTAATATGCACTTTGCTACTGCACTTGAAGACAACTAGACAAACAATAGCATGATTGTCCTGTTGTACGGAATAAATGCAGGAAAAAATACCAAGCGCGACTAATTCGCAAACTGAAACCACAATCCCGGCTTTGGGATAAAATTTCATGCATAATTTAATGCTCTTTTG
>JAHZMW010002675.1:0-12959 GCA_027743745.1 Alloscopus bannaensis
TGGTGGAAAAGGCAGCTTAACTTTAACCTGTAACTAACAGCAAACATATTAATTGTCAGTTGTTTTCCGAGTTTAGGAATGAGTGAAAAGGATTGAATTTATTGAATTCATTACGTAAGAAGTGATGTGATTTGGATGTGCATTTAATAAGGGGGAAATGGTGTGAGGTGGTGTTTTTTGAATAGGAGTTGATGGCGTGATTTTTGGACCGTGGTTGACAATTTTTGAATGACAGTCAATAGAAGACGAAGATAGTGATAAGGACAGTGGTGACAGTTTGTGTCACACGAGGAGTTGGGAGTGGAAGATTTGTTAATGGGGACGAAACCGTTAAGCTTAATTGTTTGTCGTTGAGGAGGGGATCCACGGTGGGAGTTTCTTGGACGTAAAGCCTTGGTAAGGTGAAGGAGGCTAAAACTCTTGTCAATTGTTTATTGGCTCAGTTGTCTCATTAAATACACGTAAGTAATGGGTCGGTAGTAATGATTGAATTGAATGTAAAAGCAGTTGAAAGTATTAATAATCTTATTGTTTTGCAGGTTAAGTTTCACATCATTAGTGTAGCAGACAGGAATTTTTTGCTGGGCAACAGAAATGAGCTCCAGTGGGTGCGAGACAAGAGGTTCATCATCCGGCAAAGAGATAAACTGTGACGTTGACCATGTGACAATGCTGTCGGACAACATGAAAAGTTCACTCTTCCTCAACCCCGAGTACGCAGATGTCCACTTGATTGTCGAGGGGGTGAGTTTCCCAGCCCATAAAATCATCCTTGCGGCAAGGTCGCAGTACTTCAGGGCTCTTTTGTATGGAGGGATGAAGGAAAGCACCCAGTCCCAGGTGGAGCTCAAGGCGGCGACGACCGCAGCGTTCAAGTCGCTTTTGAAGTATGTGTACACCGGACGCATGGCCATGGGGGAGCTCAAGGAGGATGTCATTTTAGATGTTTTAGGGTAACTGTTTCTGATTAATTTTGGTATTGATATGATTTTGCTGTGGTCTGTTTTGCATTTGGATAAATTAGTGTTTCACTACGTAGCGCATTCCGTCCTTCTGGATTTTGAGGGTAATTGACGTTCATTCCTGTCTTTGTTGTCAGATTGTGTCATCAGTGGGGTTTCGAGGAATTGGAATCCAGCATTTGTGACTATTTACAAGCATCGCTTCACGTAGGAAATGTGTGTGCCATTTTGGACACGGCTTTGGCCTTTGGTTTGGAGTCACTGGTGAATACGTGTTGTGTGTTCGCTGATGCAAACGCAGGAATTTTGCTTGATCACGCCACGTTTCTCTTGCTGTCCCCCGTAATTTGTTTACGTAAATGTCTGCATTGTAAATACTGAATTCGCGGATCTGTAATAATTATCTATTTTTCCTGCAGGCTGGAGTAACGGAACTTATTTCAAGAGACTCGTTTTGCTCGGTAGAAGAGAAGATATTTGAGGCAGTTTGTAACTGGGTTCGTCACAATGAAGATATTCATCGCAATGCAGGATCTGTCCTTAATCACGTCAGGCTGCCACTAATGAATTTAAATGTCTTGTTGGAAACTGTTCGTCCTACCGGTTTAGTGTCATCCGACATGATTCTCGATGCCATTTCCGCTCAGACTAAATCCAGAGATACAGAGTTAAAATACAGAGGATATTTAGGTGAGGGCAAGCACAAGGATTTGCAATTGTTATATGCTGGTGATTTTTTCTGGTCTTTTCTTTGTGGAGCAACATTTGTTAAATGCTTGTTTACTTGCAGTTCCTGAAGAAAATGTTGCTCACGTTAAGCACGGTGCTTCAGTATTAAAAGGAGAAATGCGCCAGGCAATCCTCGTAAGTTGACACGTTGACGGAATCTGTTTCATTATAAAGCGTACCTACGTGAAATTCAAATACGACGTTTTTTCATTTTCCAGGACGGAGATTGTCAGAACTATGACGTGGAGCGTGGGTTTACCAGACACATTATTGACGAAAATGGCGAGGGTGGTGGTGGAATCGTTATAAAATTAAGGCAGCAGTGTATTTTGAATCACATTCGTATGCTGCTGTGGGATCGAGATCTCAGGTACTGTTTTTATTAAAACTTACGAAAAGGGTGAATTGTGACATGCCATGTGAAATGTGAATTGTGAATTGAGTGTCAACTTGCTTTGTTACGAATATGTAAAATGTGCTGGCTGTTTTTAGATCATATTCCTATTATATTGAAGTCTCTATGGATCAAGTGGATTGGGTTAAAGTTTGTGACCATACGCGTTACAACTGCCGATCATGGCAAAGTATCTTCTTTCCGCAAAGGGTGGTGAGGTATGTGAAAATGTTACTTTTTTCGTGGTTTCAGGCCTTAGTTTCCTGAAACAATTTTCATAATGGGTTTAATTTTTTATTATAGATTCATCAAAATTGTTGGAACGCATAATACTGTTAATCGTATGTTTCATGTGGTGGCTGTACAAGCGTTTTACACAAAAAAGGAATTTTTAATTGATCCAAAGTGGGGTCTTCTAGGTAAACTCGATTGCCATTATGTAAAATCTATAATTACTACTGCCCACATCCTGTAGCACTTTGTAATTTTGATGGTAGTTTACAGTACATGATTGTAACATATTTATATTTATTTGGGTGTAGTTCCCAAAGAAAATGTGGCTACAATTGAGCTGAGCGCTTGTGTTATCGAAGGAGTCTCGAGGAGCCGAAACGCGCTTATTAACGGTAATACTTGTACTTTCATACGTTAGTAAGGTTTGTGCAAAAATGTGAATACTTATTAAATTTGGTATAACTGTAGGCGAAACTCGGGGCTACGACTGGGATTCTGGGTAAGGGCAGACGACAAAGGAAATCTGAAACAATGATAATTTGATATATTTGTTGTGTAAAGAAAGGTCATTAACGAAAACGTGCTCTTCTTCACAGAGCTAAATTGTGATTTAAAAAATGATCAATTTTTAACGGTCAAATCTTCAATGATTTTTCTTAATGTAACATTTACAGGTATTTCACTGTGTGCATTTCGAGTGTCCGTCTCAGTCTGAGGAAGACGTGCAGGAGCAGTCAGAAGTTACAAAAACAAAACCTGAAGCACCCTCCACCTCACGATGCGTCAGTACCTCACCTCCTCCTGCATCTCCAGCAGTGGCGACTATTCCTCAGCAGCGCCGCTCTGTTGTTGACCTTCTCATGGAAAATGATACTGATGACACTGTCGATGGTGAGGCTGATGAGGATGAAAACGGTGCAAAACCGGTTGAGCGCAGCGACTCTGTTGAGGAACTTTTTGAATAGATATTTAAGGATACCTGCTTCTTCGCAATCCGGATGTAATTATTGTTTGCTGAGGATCTGACCACATTGAATTACTTGTAGTTGACTCGCACTCCTCAAATGGTCAATTGACAATGATAAAATGCAAGCTGTTCACATATTAATACTTCACAAGTTGAAATGCACCAAGGAAGCTCAATGTAAGTAACTCTTAATGAACTTTGCATTTACTGTAATTGGAATGTAACACGTATCGTTTATTACACAAGCAGCTTGTAATCAAGCATAAAATGAATTTAGTCGCGTTTCTAAATCAAACGTTTACCGGTGTACATTCGATTTAGATATTGGTTCTTCAGTCTTTTCGAAACTGACATGAACTAAACTTTGCTCTAGAAATAGTATTCTCATTACTGTTTCTAAATTCTCAATCAACAGAGAGACCTGATAGAAACACTGGTTTTAATTATTGATCATGGTGTATTTAATCCTCGACTGGAATGTCATCCTACGTCATTGTGTTGTGTAGCCGGTGAAGTCGATACAGGGAGGGAACTTGAATGTAGGAAAGTGTTCTGCACATTACATTGTGAAATGCGTTTTTGTAATATTACTTTATGATATTGTACTTACAAACTAAGTTATTGACCAAAGTCAAAGTGTACGCATCTAGTAATCGAATGTAAGCATGGCCATGGGGTCCCCTTCTTGCATTTTAGCGAAATAGGTATCATAATATACCCTACATAAGATATGAACTCTGCCAACAAGATTTAAAATGCAATAAATGAAATATCTGGTAAGCACACCAGCCTAATGGTTTACATTGTTGCGAAATGGTTTATTAACAATTATAGTAAAGTACGGTCTACATTGAACTTCGAATGAGTAATTACTGAGTAACAGAATGTCCTTTGTAAGAAACATTTTTTCCTTTCACGATACGCCGATTATATTGCCATCAATTGTGCAGTGATACTCCCGCTTGAATCGGTGCGTCTACACAGCGTATATCAAGGCCGGTGCACCACTGTTAATAATTAAAATATCAATGTAGATTCAAGTTACAAATTACAAATATTGTCCTAGGTACATATGTGTCTTTAGGAAATGTGAAGGCTCCAAAACATACTTTGGATGAGTTTCACTGTATTGCGGAGGCATCGGTGTCATCTCTCTTTCGACCATTGCCACAGGCTCGAGCATGGGCTCTGGCTTCATGGTCACATCTCTCGGCAGAAGCATTGTATCCTCTTGTTGCTGTCGATTGATCTGATGATATGAGTAGCTTGCTCCGTTTCCATTTTCATTATTGTATCTACACATCATTTTTCAGTGATTATCATATACTCAAGCCAACCATCCCTTGTCAGATGGGAATTTAGGATCACACAACAGCTTGTGTGGCACATCGAAACAATATCACACAAAATTAAAACAAACGAAAACCTGATAATGGAAAATAGCATGCGGAAGGCTGCCTCGAAAAACAAGGAGTCGTCGTCCCTACAAAATAATGTGGCATCAAAATTATAATTCGCTGATATGGTATAACACAAGTTATGCATGTAAATCTTTCTTAATAATTATTATGGCTCTCGAGCAAATCAGTGCGCAGTGGTTTTTACGTCGTAAATTAAACGGTCTTAACTCAACTTACATGGACTCGTCCTCTCGATCTGCCCACAGCAATGCGATTAAAACAATTCCCACGAGTCCTCCTATTGATCCTGATAAGGATAAAAGCAATTTTCACGAATTACATTAAACCTTCACCTCATGAGTCTATGTATAACGCAGAATCTATTACAAAAAGCGTAGTTTGCTTGTACCTGGCAGTATTGTGGCTAACAAAGCCTCATATCCGTAGGTTCGCTCTGGAATAGTGGACCGGAAACGGAAGACTTCTGGCTCTGTCGTATATCTCCCTTTACCATTGACAAAATCCAGGGTGTCATCCACAACTCCGTTGCTTGACAAGGTGGCCGACTTTTGGGTGCCCTTCTTTCCATCTTCCTCCGAGCCCCCGGTAGGAGTGATTGTAGAAAGCTGGAAGGAACACCAATCAACGAGAAAACTGCCCCGCCGGAAGTGCCGCTCCACGGATGTCCGTTTCATGTCGCGAGGACAAGGGCGAAGTTTCGACAACGGAGATATCTCCACCTGAAGCTTTTTTAACTCCGGACTAAAATCCTTATCCGAGGCGAAATGAATGACGACTCTACGAAAAATGAATGTTCGAATGATTCTCTTACAAAAGTCGGAATTCATGATTTCTGTAAAATTCAACATGAAAATAGGATTTAGATTTACCCTTCCGCTTCGTTGGGTCGAAGAGGAACCCGATTTTCACCAATGTCCACAGCGGAAGCCATGTACACGGGAACGACTCGATTCCCATTTTTCAGAGTCCAGTTCAAATGAGTCTCAAGAATCTGTGCGAGGTCATTTCTCCTCCGCGGAATGCACAAGTCTCGAATGTTCATGTTGTCAATCTTCATTTCGAGCACGTAGTCCATAGGCTCCTTCCGCATGATCTCTAAAGATATGATGAGTTGCCTGACATCATAATTGTCATATTTGTTCCACCCAATCACATCCAAATTGAGAGTGATCAAGCGCATTGGAGGAACCCCGTAGATGTAGCCGGTAGAAAGGCCGTTGTAGGTGTATTTGAGCCATTCTGGAAGATCCGGGGAGTTGGACATCCGGGCGCTGTATTCGATTCCTTTAAAGGAACCTGGATGAAATTAACGATATTTTCTCCATTGAACTACGTCTTTTTCTACAACTTGCATGAATTATATTATGTTTCACAGGTTCAGATCTCACCTGGCTGTTTCTCCCAACTCAGGAGAGATGGATTTATTTCGATAACGCATAGTTCGGAAGAATTAATAACGACTCGCTGCTGGAAAACTTCGATACTGAAAACTGAACTAGTTAGGGAGAGGAGAAAGCCTATGAGCAAGGCGGATGTTGCCATTTTCACCCCTACCTTAAATGTGATCCTTTAGTAAATTATCTGAAATTCATTTGATCGTTTTCTGAGACTGGTTTGTTTATTTATACATGTCATGAAAGCATTCACCACACAAGTCACCACAGGGTGTTTCACATCTCCAGTCTCTTCTGCCACTTTTTTATTGAACAACATACATTTTATGTAGAATGTATAGTATAGTTAAAGAATGCAGTACTCAATACACAGGACTTCCTTGTTTCTGCAAGGAGAACAAGAGACACACTTTGAGGAGAGCTGCAGAATACATTATACTTCATATACGCCCGGTTCGGAGAAACTCGGAGCGAGCTTTCACTCCGAGCTGCGGCTGCATAGGTACACTATGCGAACAAAGACGGGGAAAGTCATTACGGCTCGTGCTTCTAGTCATGTTCTGCATGCAGTTCGCTATGTTTGAATCATATTCGTATTAACTATATCTTTGCTCACGGTGCTCTCAAATGGAATACATGGTGAAAGTTTATATTAGTTAAATACCTTGATGTACTAATATGCTTTCCAAAGCTTTATGTATTCTTGATAATGAACATCATCTCATTTAACGAAGTTGTGCTAATCTCATAATATTAATTAATATAATTCATTTTCCAGTAAAAAGATTTTATTCGGTTATTTTTATTATTTAAAGATGACATTACAAGTACATAGCATACATTATAGTGAAAGTTCGTTTATACAAAATCAATTTAAAGTAAAACTAACACAAATTAGCGACAAATTGACATATTTGAGATTCAATATATACACAAACAATATTGTAAACGTGTAATTATATATGGTGCTATGTAAAGTATAAACTGACAATTATATGTAAATATCCTATTTCTGGACATTTCTCTTTGGAATAAGCTCTGACATTAAGTTCTGAACTGCTCTTTAAAACTAAAAGGCTTGTGCAATTATGGATTGATATATTCACTCAATGAAAATGTTCTTCGAGACTCTTCAACGCGAACCTAGAAACAAGCCCAACATGTCATATTCAAAAAATATATACAAGAAGAACCTAAAGTGGCAAGTGCTGCTTAGGAAGGTTTGCGCTTTGAACATACCCTTGCACCGGCAGAAATCAACGAGATCTCCCCGTTGTCCTCGTCATTTGTGACAACAGTGAGACTGGTGACTGAGAGATCCAGAGAAGCCTTACTTGAAGTCCCTATATTTTCCACACGAGGACGGTCCTGGCTGACCTCCCCTGGACTTTTGCGTGCTACTGCACCGACGAATTCTCCCTCAGACAGTAAGTCTATGCTGGTATTGACCAGATCCTCTTCGATAAATGAGTCCAGCAGAGAGTAGTTCCAAGATTGAATGTTTGCCTCGCGTGAATTCTTTCGGCTGGAGAGTTCGATCTCTGTTTTCTTAGAGATGGGTTGGTTGTCGGGAGTTTGGTTGTTTTCACTTATACTTTCCTCCTTTTGTGGCAAGGGTTGAGGCTGGAGAACTTTATTGTGATCATTCTCAGTTTCTTGAAATGTGCTCACCTCGCTTAGAGTGCCTTCATTTTTATCAATGTTTCTCTGCCCTGCTGGCAATCGTTGTGAGGTCCTACTCTTCTGAGACTCGGGTTCTTTGAACGATGATTCTGAGAGCACTGGCGTTTTTAGCTGAATACTTTCCTTTTGCTTCTCGCTTGATGGTTTATAAGGGCTGGGTCGGGTACGAGCTTCACTGAAAACGAAATCCGACATTTCGCTACAATCGGTATCCGCCGGTGGTTGAGTGCTTTGCACTATTTCCTTAATGACGACCTCTTTTCGAACACTGGGTGAAAGTTGTGGAGTGTGCAAACTTATCTCTGCACTTTCCCCTCTTTTTAAATCGTCTTTGTTAACTCTAGAAATGCATGGGGGAGGAGTCAACTCCGGAGTTTTCAGTACGATATCAGCAAACCTGTCAATTGTACTTCGACGCTTTTCTTCAGTGTCCGTCTCTAGGTCGGTTGTAGGAGCAAACCTAGAGTCCCCTCTGCTTGAAAATGACATTGGATCCACTTCCTTGTCTGCTTTGTCAGACTTCACCGCAGCAAGAGACTGAGCTTTCAACTCACTGAGTTGCTTTGAAATTTCCTTGTGAACCAAGTCCTCAGCAATTTTCTCCAGAACCTTTCTTTCATCAGCGGTAGGTGCATTGACATCCTCCAATACTTCAGCGTGTGAGGCAGCAGGCCTAGTACTAACACGCCTCGTATATGTAAATGGACCTTTCGGCTTCCGCAGTAACCCTTTCTCTTCTTCACACTTTGACGTTACAGCCCGTGCCTCCAAAAGACTTTTATAGCTGTCAAGTGAAAGTATATGATGCAGTTAGTAAATACATGGATAATATGCTAGGTATGCCTAAGCTATGAAGAGATTCTTTAGATTACAACGTCACCTGGACTTTGCTTCCGACACCACCGTTTGGGTTTTGCTTAACTTCGGTTGCTCATCCAGTGATTTCTTTTTACTGTGAATTTCTTCCACTTTTACTATACTTTCAGTGCTTTCACTCGTGTAATACTCTGTGCTTTCACTTTTCGAGGTATGCTTTTCACTGCGACCACTATTCCCACGGATGTGGTGGTAAACCCCTCGCTTGTCGTTTCTATCCTCCTCGGGATGATACCGATATTTCAAAGCTTGTGACTCCCAAACTTTCACCGACGACGTGCTGTCATCTTCGCTTTCACTTTCTTCTGACGAAGTTAAATTCAGTCTGCCTTTTCCTGGAGAAGTACTACATTTCGACACTGAAGGAACCCCTACCCTCATTCGCCTTCTATACGAATGCGAAGGAGGTGAAGCCCGTAAAAATCCAGGGCCGGTAGGAATTTGCTGAGTTTTCCCCCGTTTCAATAGCTGCTGCATCAGCTCATGCAAATTGTGCTGCGTGCTTTCCAGCCCCAGTTGCTGCTGCCTACTGGTCGGTTGAGTTCTTCCATGTTTTGAGGGGGCTTTGAGATAGTCTCCTGCACCACCTTGTTCCTCCAGTTGCCTTGAAAGTTGTTTGAATAATGCCATTTCTCTCATCTTTCTTCCCAGAAACTTGCGCACCAAGTCTTCCGAGTATGGTGAAGGCATTTGGCGTTTAAACCGTTGCATGGATGGATCCTCATCCATCAATTTGCTCAACGCTGTGCGTAAATCCTCTACGGAAAACGATTTAGTTCGCTGACCGGGCCGCTTTTCTTCCACATTTTTTTCACGTGAATTCCCAACCAATTTCATAGAAGAGGTCATTACTCTTCTAGGAGGATTCCGAAGATAAGCTGTAGCTTTCTTTGTTGTGGTCACGTCTTTTGGCTCAGAGGGTAAGCAATTTCGATGAAACTTTGACATCATCGGTGGTTTCGCTTTCTCCGTTGCCTTACGTGCTGGTCCAGCTCCAGCTTTGGGCATGAATCTTTGTCCTGGCTTCTTCTGACCAGCTGTACTCTCTGCTTGTATTTTTCTCACAGGAACTGGATTTGGCTTGAGATGAGAACCTGTTGTGGTCACCTCTTTCTTAGTAGCCCCCACCGTAGATTCCGGCTTTGGATTAGGGGGCTTATCGAACAATGCCGGATAAAGAGATTCCAATCGCAGAACATCTTCGGGGCTGATTATATCTCCGTGGTAAAACGGATTGCGAGCCAGGGCTGATCGGAGGAAGGTTGGGACGTGTTGGAAAGCCATGATGAGAATAAAGGAGATGTTGCTGTAAAGGATAATAAGCATAATCTGAGCAGACACAGCCTTGACTTTCACCAGAATCNAGCCAGGGCTGATCGGAGGAAGGTTGGGACGTGTTGGAAAGCCATGATGAGAATAAAGGATATGTTGCTGTAAAGGATAATAAGCATAATCTGAGCAGACACAGCCTTGACTTTCACCAGGATCAAAGTATGAGAATGAGACAAACGAAGAGACCATGTGTATATGAAAGTGTAATGCCAATTTGATAAAGAAATTAGTGTGTATATTCCAGTAGACGATGTACGGCTTGAAACTTTTAGTGGTTTATTTTTTGTCTGCAACTAACAATTAACAGTATAATTATTTATTAGTATTGGTATACCTTTAGACTACACATGAACGAATGCACACATACTCGTCAGGAAAGGAAAGATAAACAATTTCGTCATCTCATAAACAAAACTTTAACAATTTTGAAACCTCACTCACACCAATAGTACTTATTCACACACGCCAACAGTTATCTGTCACTCTTACCTGTCTACAACTCTTAAATCATGTACGTATGTAAATGCAATTCAAATCACATAAAACAAATAATAGATTTCATTACTTCATGCTACCCTGAACGGGGAACCCTTTGGACTCGTTCTGTCACTTTGTAACGTAACACAGAATGTGTCCGACAAATAATATAGAACATAGTCTAAAAAAGAGAAGACTTCTTTATAAACTACGGACAGCAGTGTGTTTTACACATTCCACAAAAGCAAGTGAGGACTAGCACAGATTCCATCCATTCATTTGTGCTTTCTTCAACACATTTCCCATTTACACGTTTTGTCGAAACGAAAAGTATACCAACATCTCTTCTCAAAGAATAAACAGGATTTTTATAAAGTAATCCTTCGTCTGTGTCTCAAAGAAAATTATATCATAGCCGTAATCAGCCTTTCACAAAAATTTTACATAATTTGCTGTAAACTCCTTTAGGAAAAATTTCATCCTGCCGTATTACAACAAAATGTGCACATACATATACATAGTTTATATGAATCTCATAAAATTGTAAATACATTTATCTTGCACTTCGATACTTGCTTTTAATAATGATACACAAAAATGTACAGTGGTTTATTGATTACCTTATGCAGTTAATGTATGGATTAAAAAAGTGAAGCACATTGAATCTATATATCTTGCATATATCAAGGATCCTATAAAGGTTATGGCACGCTATACACAGTTCCTAGATTTACGTGTGTAGAGGGAATTGATGGATGGTGTAAAATGAAACCCTAGACCTTATCTCCAACAAGTTTACCTAAATTATATCTTGCCTTATTAAACCCTAAGTTTTCCACCCTACAAATATTCATGTTGATTTGTAGTCCTCATTTGTCGTGTAAAATGCTGTCGATTCAGACACGTTATTGTGTATTACCGGTAAACCCGTTGAATTGCTTTCTCTTCATCTCGCTAAACAAAAAACCAGGTTCACAGTTTGCATTTCTGTACGTGTGCAAATTGCATATATCTCTAGATCTATAAATATGTACAATAGTACGGAACAGAGTTAGTAGTTGAACAAAGTCTGTGTATTAATGTACTTTCCATTCAGTCACCGCCCCTTAACAAACAAAACAACTTTTTATGCCTCTCTATCTTTCTTTGATTTGGAGCCTTCTTCCCCCAAAATCGTCGCGATTTCATTTTGCATAAATGCCCAAGGAACGGTTGAGCCTGCCAAAGGACATTTTTCTCCGCTGGGACAATACACCTGCGAATTAAAAACAATGTCGAAATGTAAAACAATCGGGTCTAGGTAATCGTAATCGCAATATTATGTAAGTGCATATATGTATATGTCGCACCTCTGCACCAGCGCCCTGCCGCTTAATTGACTGTCTCGAGCAGGGAAAGCAAAACTTGTGGTTGGGAACAGAAGGACATTGAACGAAATGAGTATCCTCCAGTCTCTCCTGACACAGTGTGCATTTTAAAGCATTTGCAGCGGACTCTGCTGCATCCGACACGGGCGGAGTGCTCCCGTGCCGTGAGGATGAACCAGAGGGACGACGACTCACTACACAAAATTGACAAAGTACAATTGTAATTTAATTTCATCCACCGCAGAGAAAACAAGGCGAGAGGGGACACTTACTTACTCTCGCTAATTAAATGAGCAAAAGTTTACAACGTACCATTCGTCGTGGTGATGCTTCCTTGCTTGTACAATGCGGAAGTATCAAATGAAGTCGTTCTCAACGGCTTGTCTTTGCTTGCAACACTGAGACCCGGCTCAGCTCCGGATGGAAGACTTTCTCCTCTTGACAACATGGGTCGCACATCTTCCAGAACAACTCTGCATACATCAAAAAGACTCATTCATGATCCCTGCATGGAATATTATTCGAGTAAATATGCTCTGCTCAATTCGGCGCAGTACCTTTTGGCCTCAGTTACGGATTCGGTGGCATCTTCTTCCGACAATCTCTTCATCCCGTGCGTGACTGGGGTTGAGGGCAGTGAGTTAGGTCTTCCATGTGGTGGCGGCTGTTGTTGCTGCGGCTGCTGCTGTGATGGCTGACCTTGTGACTGAGTTTGACTCTGATGCACCTGCTGCTGAGGAATCACTGCCATCAGGCCAGCACGCATTGGTGGGAAAAGTAGAGGACTCCCATCTTTAACATTCACACGACATTCAATCATACTTTCTCCTCTCGTTTTTGATCTTTGCATATTTGGAGAGAAGCATTTCATTCCGTCAAATTTCCATTGTCTACTAGTCTCATATCAAAGTTTCTTTTATTCCCTTTCACTTTGTTCTTTGACACACTTATTCCACCTGTCATCCGTCCAGATCCGGATTTTACAGCCCCAACCTGCAACCAGGCTGTCGCGCCGCACATATGGCACACAAAGGAACGAATTTGCTGATGACGATAATCAAGTTTATCATCACCCTCTTTCTCTTCTCTCTACAGGGTGGTTTATCGATGAGGGGGATTTTCA
>JAHZMW010002676.1:0-39957 GCA_027743745.1 Alloscopus bannaensis
TGTTTTAAGATGACGATGTAAGTACCATTTACCTTCAGACTGCGTGATATGCTTGTGTATATGGGTAACTAAGAACGGAAGAGCAGAATGAGAGGTTTTCTTGAGAATTCCGAACACACAAGCTTTACTTCTTCATGCTTGCTTAGTTTTCTTTCCTAGATGATGGTGTAGATACTTATAGGACCGCGTTCTATAATATATTGTAAACGAAGACTTGAGAAGGATTTATGTTGGTGCCCGATGCACTTCACACCTTCTCGAAATGAGCTTTTTTTCGCCGGAAATGGTGACATTTTGTTCCAGATGAAAATGATTCTGTCATTACGAACCTTATGAAAGTTATGAGTAAAAGTATAATTTAACACTGAGCCTTGTATGCCTGCTTCAGATAAAACGTAATGGCACTGGAAAAACGAGAGTTTCAATTCTCACACATACTTAGCCGCTTTAAAGAGAAAAATATGATCGGAGGTCGGTCTCAAGTGGAAAGACTCTATCAAATGACAATGGAAGACGCACACCTGGAGAAGTTCTACCAAAATGCGTTTTCGACGTGTCACCAGCTGCGTGCGTTTTAATTTGACAGTTCTACTTTTGGGAAGAGACTTGATTATAGTGACTGTCAGCATGAAAAACTGGATGCGGAGCAGTTAATGTACATCACGTTTATTCTCTCCAATGTAATTTGTCTCTGACAAAGTGTAAAGTCTGTTTCTGGAGCAGCTACTCCGAACATCATAATTTCGACGGCAGCGATATCGCATCCGGGAAGAGTAAACTTTTTCGCCCCAAAACAGCTTGGATATTTCCAGCTGGATAATCAGATGGAAGAAAGACTTCTCTCTCGTTCTCCTCCTGATTCACCCCGTAACATGTGAACTTGGAGAAGTCGATTGGAGTGTAGTGCTTGTTCGGCAACTTTACTGAAATCCACGACATCTGTGGAACTTTCTCCAATACCTCCTTTTGAGCCAGGTACAGTGTGTTTTGCACAGAAGGTGAGAAGATGCCCGTGTCTGGAGATCCGGCGAACGCATGCAAGATGCTGTCCTTGACAGTGTTCCTGGGGAAATGGAATCTGACGATTATCATGGGCATTTTGCAATTTTACTTTATACAAAATGTAAGGAAATCTTGTAGTTTATTTATAATGCAACTTGCAACTTGACTAAGTATAAACTGATTGAAGTTCTCCAAATATTAAACTAATCAGTAATAGACTAGACTGGTGGGGACTTATCATTAAAATAGACAAAATCTTTGGAATAAGTACATTTTAAGAAATCATCTCACCACGCGTAATCATAGTCCAATCCAGTGGTCAACCCGTACTTCCATCTGGAGTAGACGATGGTGCTAAATACTCTGTCTGGAGTATCCGGTAACGTTGCAAACTCGTCATGAATAAAGTGTTCAAAGGCGGACTGCGTTGTTTTCATAACTCGAAGATCTTTCAGTCCAGCCTCTATATCTGGAAGAGCTGTTGCAAAGTACCCCAGAAATCTAATTAGACCGTAATAAGTTTCTTTGTAAATAGATTGCAGGATAATATTATTCTAACTTCAAACGAAAGACTGGTGAAACAATTTAAAATGCAGGCATTTAATTGCTTCTAACAAGTTTCATTGTCCCTGAACCAAACCTCAATTGAATCTAAACACAAGGTTCAATTTAGTAGACTGATTCGAATAGTTGTACTTTACTCAAACTCAAGAGAGCTTCAAAAGGCATGACCTTCAACAAGAGAGTTGTTACACTTTAATTCAGCAGACAAAAGCCTCCGGAAAATTGGAATTATATAAATATATCGAGAAGAGAATTACTTACCTCCACGTTGACTACCCACGGTCGCAAATCGAACTGCAGTGGGCGTTGAGATGAAAGCGTGATTATGAGCCGCCCCATTTGACATAGGAAGTCGAAGTGAGTGAAATGATCCGATTCACGAGCACTAATATCACTCAAATGGGACATTTTTATTATTATCGAAATCAAGAAATTGAAAGCACAAGTCTTCGAGTAGAGTGTGAGAGGAAAGCAGATCAAACCTTAATGTCATCAAATCTCTCGATTCAGATAGGTTTTATACTTTCACTCATACCAAACTGATACAAACATAATACAGTGAACATAATGGGCCGTTGGAAAAGTTTACAAATTCATGACCTATGTATTCACTTTAAAAGGCTAAAACTGAACTTGGGTTTGTCACAACGACACTGCAATGTAGTCTGGACGCGATTGCAATGCACAATGCAAGTTTATCATACAGACTTGTATTTCCTTCGCAGTTGAATCGGACATTGATCACAAAATTATGAGTCTCGATTTTCAAGCACAAACTTCCTGAAATGGAAGTGTCACAGACCTGTATAAGCGTCATTAAGCAAAATAAAACAAAATGCCTATTTATGTAAATATATTGTAATCAATCCATAAAAATAGCAATTCGCCGAGTTCATTCGTATTTATTACAACATCATTTAATGAATTAATTTCATGGGGGTAATTAGTCTACAGAAGGGTCAATTGAAATCAGTGTCCAATTTAGCAGATCAGTATGTTTTAATCAGTGCAAGTGTATGAATCACACTTGGCTCGCGTGCTGCTTCAGGCGCCAGTCGTTTGATCAGCATGAATGAGCACATTATATATTCTGGAAGAGTGACGATTATGGATACACAAAATTATCAATTGAACATAAAAGTGACAAATCCGGCCACAACCTGTTATAGTGACATTTTTTGTTTAATATCAATTCATTGACCGTTGAAAGCAGAATTTATTCTGTCTGTTTTAACAACGTTTTAAACAGATTGCATTCACATTTTATTTATCGTCGATAAAGTATTTTTATCGACGCACGCCACTTGGCAATCAATATTTTTTCACACATCTTGCAGACGTTCATTGAAGTAAAAGTGAACCACTAATCAATCCGTTCGAGAAATTACTCAGTCCACGTAACCGTTTATTCATTACTAGAGTTTGTAATAAACAAACCAATTCAACATTATAAACCTTTGAATGATGTGCCGTAAAACGACTCGTGAAGCGACCATTGAACTCCTCCAGTTGTCTGCTGAAAGGTGGGCTTTGTATTTCATTACTTCTATAAAAAGGTCATAAAAGCAAAGTAAATTAACTAAAAAATAAAAACTCACAATTGTTAAATATAAACATTAAATAATCTTCTTCATATCATTCCATCATTCTAGATCTAACAATGTTTTAATTGTAAATATTCTAATCAAAACTCAATCGCTACATTTGTAGGCGTACGTGCATGCTGACATGTGCTCATGTTCGAACACCTTCACCTTTACTTTTTCAAGTGTTACTACCAGCCGTAATTAGGGTGCGCGATTATATTACAACAGATTGTAGAAGACGCTCTCTAAAAACATTTACTACAAGGTGTCACTTTTTTTGTCTAAAGATTTATTGATAGTTTATTAAAGTAACAGACCAATTTGAATACTCTGCAAAGCATCTCTCTAGATATCTTTTTGCTATCGCGCTAATTATGCTTTCGACCCATAAAATTCGGTAGTACTCATTATAATGTTGCTTCTAACCATTATCCCTTTTACTTTACAATATTGCAAATTATATAGTTACCAATGCTCACCTACATGCCTCATGTCTCAGCATACAAATCTTTACAAGTGTAAAAACGAAAATTATAGTGTTCATTCGTGAAAATTATTTGAAATCCTTTTGAAGTCCACAAGACGTGAGCTCACCCACAACAAATATTGGTAATGTACACCACAGTATGTACATTGTGTGCAAAGCCCAAAAAATATGTTCAGTCTCCTTTTCAATGCCACTGAGGCTTTGCTAGATTGAAATGAAAACACGTAGAAAATAATGGCGAGATTTAATTACTTTTGATGATTGTAGGCTGCCCATCAATGTATTAATCATTCAAACATTTTTTCTTCCTTTTTGCGCCTACAATTATAATTGGAGGCGCGCTCCGCTTTTGGGGTTGTAAGCCAGGTAATTAGTATGTGTCGGTATTAAACCACTGGTTGCGTCTATATTTATACCGTGTATCCTCAAGGTGAGCTGTTTTAGAAAAGGAGCTCAAAAACAACTCACCAAAGAGTGGCTCGAGGTGTGGTCAGAATTCATTTTTTTAAAAATCTGCTACGTATGCTACATACATTCGCTGCAGTGGTTATGCACTAAACTCGAAACGCCAGAAAAAGTGGCTTGCTACAGAAAGGGATCATCGTAAATCTTCTCTGCACTGTATGAGTTGCTTTTGCAGCACGCGTACGAGTTTGCAATTGAAAGGATTTGCTTAGGAATCCGCAGAGAAAATTACGCGAAAATCCCTTCCCAAACGGACAGCCACACCATGAGAGTTGTGGTGGCATCCATGTGTTCTTTAGTAGCAAACCCGCTTGAATCCTTTTTACTTTACGTTCGTGAATGCCTACCGACGCTGTTATATTAATGATGTATTGATGTGTTTTATGGACTTAACAGCAATTTCATCTTTAGGCACTGGTTACACGCAATTTTCTGATGGTTTCAAAGTTTTGAAGCTAATTAACAATAATGGGAACCACCTCCGCTGCATGCACCCTTTTTTGCTGCATTTATGCTGTATATATTAAAACGCTTTGAAAGCGGTGTGGTATGAAGGGCTTCGCTCGAATCTCTATGAAAAGGTTTTATTTTTCAGGTTAAAAGTCATGAACCGATGAGTTTTTTACTCTGCCTACTTTGATGCACAACAAATTGCTTGAGTAATAATCACTTTGTGCAAACGAATGAAAGTGTGCGGGTAGGTATACATGAAGATGAGTTTCTAACAATATACACGTTGCACACTTCGAAAGCGTACAGAAACGCTTCAATTTTTAGCGTTATCCTGCATTGAATGAACAAAGAGCATCCTGATTTTACCCCTGCCTCCCACAACAAGCAGCCAATTTTTTAAACTGATTTCAGTCAGAAGGACAAGCCTTCTGAGAGCAAATACTGTAATTTGAAGCCAGTGCAGACGTGCCAGATTTGTAGAGAGGCATTTACCCGATTTAGAAATTGAAATCGCAGCCATTTACAGGTATTCAGTTGCATTTAATTAAAATTAAGCCACGGAGCAATATGTAACGTGTCGTGATGTGGTAGTGAGGATCAACCCCAGATTTGTGATGAGTGTTGGAATGTCTCCCATTTACCAAGGCGGACGTTAGTTCACAATGTGACAAAGTGATGATGATTAAGCTTGTGCTCCGACATTTTACAAGATAGTGTGTTAGCTGGTAGCAGTATTAGCGTATCATCATGAAGTGGAACGTTTTAAAGAAATTATTTTCAGTGGAAGTCCTTCTCCTGTGGCTGCTCCGAGCCACAGTGTCAAGTTACGCAAGTGCCTCAAGTTTTCAGACGGTAAGCCACAATGGTGTTTCCGTCGCCCAGCAAATCTCTCAACTAGCTCTAGTCGGCTTAGTACTGCCATGGTCGATATCAGGTTAGTTCGTCTCACATCAAGATGACTGATTACGGCCTGCGGAAAGATTTACAGGAGGACGTGTATCAATTGTCGCATTTGTCTTTGTAAAAAACTTGCAGACGTGCAGGGAGCAGCGACGGTAGCAGTAGTATCTAAAAAATCCAAGAAGGAGCCGAAGAAAGGTGAGGATGGAACAACAGCTGCGGGCCTTTCCCACAGGAAAGCAAAGCAAGGTCTTCCCTTGAAGAAGACAACGGCAAATAATGCACTCCTCGCAAATATTGACTTTCTCACTCAGTTGACTAACAGCAAACAAGAGAAAAACTCGGAGATGGACCCTCTCAAGTGCTTTCCTAAGGCTCTTTGTGGACTGAGTGCTGAAAGTGCGGCAATCACACGGAGGAGGAAGAATAGCCTCATAACGGATTATATTCGGCTGATGAAAGCTGTCGCCTTGTAAGTGCAATAATATATGATGAGATGAAGGAAGTGTTCCTCCGCTCCCAAGAGGAAAAGAAATTGAATTGGTGTAAATACGATTCTGATGGTCATTCACTCATCCATAGTCCATTACATCCGATTCACATTTGAGTTCATGTGCCTGCACGCAGCGAATAGAGAAATAGATACGATAGATGTGTGTACGTGCTGTGGCTATTTAAATGAATTATGGATGTTTTCCTCTATATTGTACCTACATGTAGTAGAAGTCGCCGTCATACAAAGTTATAGGAGAATGAACTTGTTAATTCACCGGGAGAGTGATTTCGATGAGATATATGTACCCAAAGAGAGTGGCGCTGTAGAGAGCAATTGACGTTTATGATGAAAGAGAAAAATTGTTAGGGGTTGGATTCGGTTTACCTTAAATGACCCGAACGATATAAGTGTAGCATGTTCGTGGCATCCATCATCTTCGTCCTAAAGACTGCGGGCCATGTTGAAGATTTCTCGTTTATTTCTTACACCTCAGTCACATAGATAAAGAAAGGCAACTGAAAATGTGTTCAATGATGTACTTTGTGACTTATCTTTGGAACGTATGTACCAGAAACAACAATAATTGACGAGATCATAATAACCGTGGCAACTTACTCAAATACTGCTTTTGGCACTCGCTCAATATTTTGGTCGCTGTTGAGTTATTTTGTAAAAGAAATTGAGTAACTTTGGGAAGACGAATGGTTAATTAGTATAGATTTCTCTGACTTCAGCTTCTGCGCGAAGTTGTACAAACTCAAGTGATGAGTCCAATTGTAAATATTGCTCTTCGAGGCGTCTTTATCATTGTTTTTATTTGAGACTTATCGATTGGCTATAAAACCTTAATTGGCAACAAAACCATTGTTCCCCACTATAAAAACAATGTGCGTGCAAATTAGCGTAGATTTCGAAGTTTGTCCCGCAGCAAGTAACTCATATCCCATAAACCATCGTAATCATCACATTTTGCTTTTCACTCCCTTCGTACATTTACAAATCTTCACAGGGGGTGATGTTATAACACTTTTCCTTTGGTAAATTATCGCTGCCTCATGAAAATAGAATTGTGCATCGCCCTTTCAACAAGCGGTGTTTATCATCGGATTACTATACTGAAGTAAAAATGATGTGCCAAATGATAATTCTGAAGATAAGTTCAATAATCCAAACATGCACACTGAACATTTAAGGCATTCAAAGCAAGTTTTTGTAACAATTACTTGTATACCGAGCTGAACGATTTCTGTCCGAGGGTTTCCTTCACACCATCACACCAGAGAATGCACAAATCTTATTTCAGCATCACCTTGTTGGCCGTGTGCATTGCAGAAGTGCATTTCATGAAATCGTTCGCATCACAACATTCAAGGTGCTCCTTGTAGAACACATTACAGTTATTACTTTTCAAACATCAGCCTTATCGGCAAAATTTTTACACATGAAAAATGGGGTAAGTCTGTGTAAAAATGGGGTAGCTCTACTTGAGCTTCATGAAAAAATCATACTAATATACTTAAGTTTGTACACTTTGTATGAGTTCATGTGGAGTGCATAATATTGAATATTATATACATACATTAAGCACTATTGCAGAGTAACTAAAACGTAGGCTCATTTTCGCAATGGTTCAGTAGCTTTTTATTCATTTTGTTAAAATAAGTTGATGAGATCACTACAACACGCGCCGGTTACAAAAAATGCACGCAATTTTTCTGGTTCTTCTCATGAGTAATAGATTTTCCGCAATTTTTGCTTGTACGCATAATTTCGAAAATATTCGTACGTGCACAAGTTAGTTTTTACTGCACTCATACCGTACTTTCGGATGAACTCACGTCACACTTTGTTTTAAATTATAACACCGCTTAAGGCGTAGTTACGTAGCTGTGAACTAAAGGCACTAACCAGCTAGAAAATTTAAACTAAAAAATGCTGTGGTCTACTTATTTAAATTGATAAACACGGTGAATCAGTAAAGCTCGTACAAGATTTTTTGTAAACCAACTCCTTCGTTTCCTGTGTAATGAAGCAGTATCAAATATAATATCTGTCTTCTCATGTCTGAAGATGAAGACGCAAGCATCTTGCGCTTTTGGTTAAAGAACTGAAGCGAAGAGACCATGTAGCATGTAAGGCATGTATTTTCTGCCCATCTTCACCATTACACCTACACAAATTTAGCAGGACTTCCTCATTATTAGCCACAACAATGTGGTTTTTCCGTGGTTCTGTGTTTTTACAAAAACACGTTTCGAATCTAATGCTGTTACGTTTTTAAATGGTGGTTGCGTGAAAAAAAATGTGGAGATGAAATGTTTGATAGAAATCGAGAGGGTCAGATCGGGCTCATGATATGGAAAGAAACACAAATTATCTAAAAACCATTACTCACTTCGCAAATTACACTTACTCAGATAATCTTCACAAAAAATGTGTAAACACACGTAGAGCATGAAAATGTAAAATTGCTTGCTGCACGCTAAGCATTTGGCTGTTTAAAATTGTATATTAAATGCATTGCAAATTCCAGGAACCCTTCAGTGATGGACGACACAATGAAGCGGATAAAAAAGCAAGAAGCAGACTTGCAAAATGATGAAAGCGGCTCCGATTCTGAAGACACTGAGGACGAAGAGGAGGAGGAAGACGATGAGGAAGAGGAAAGGCGAAGAAAAGACCCTGAGCCCGAGCGGAGAAATGATGAGGTCGGTCGCAAACATAAAAAGGGGTCATCGCGTCAGGGGCCGAAACCCACAAGGCGCACCAAACGGAAGAAGGACTTCAATGCAAAGAATTCCGACGAATTCTTGAAGCAGCATCTTGAAGAGAGGGCTGGAATTGAAAAACTCATGACCAATGGATTTAACAGCGAAGAGGACAAAAACTGGTGGGCATATGAGAATGAAAAGGATCCATCTTTGGAAGCTCTAGTTGACTTTTCGGGAACGAAACTAGATTCTCAGTCGGTTGAGTCATACTACACATTTGGGGGCAAGAAGAAACCCAAGCCTCCCACAGGACCTCCCCAACCTGAACCTGTTCTTCAACCAAAGGCCCCGAAAACTCCTCCAAAAATGGGTAAAATGGAACCTCCTCCACGGCAAGAGCCTCCTGTCAACCCTTTCGAGTATTATAATGACAACTATGACGCGTCCGAGTTAGGAAGTGCTGTTGGAAACTTCTTTAGGAACTTGTTTGGGTTCAATACAGCTCAACATTCTTCCAACGCATTTGCCAAGGATCCATTCTTTCAAGGATTCCAGCGATCTTTGTCTGATGGAACTCCAACACTTGTGACGGTAAATTGAAATCCATCTTTTTGTTACGTTTAAAAAACCTAGCTGAAACCCACTTTGAAGTAATTGCTCACTTAAACAAACTGTCTCATCACTTAATGTCATCACAGGTGGATAAAACAAAGGAGATCCTCACCACAGCTATCGAGATTGGAGAAACTCTTAAAAGTCCCAATCAGTGTAATAGCCTGTTCAATGGATGTCAGTATCAATACATCGAACTCCTTCATGTGATTGATGACATTCGCGAAAGTTTGGCAGACAAGGGCAAGCACGGCTTTCAAGTTCCGGTAGGTGATCATGTCAAAACCAAAAAGTTTCTACACTTCATACTCGACGACATCAGGCGACCATTAAAATGATATTGCTGAGTTGTATTTTTTCCCTCTTTCCAGCCATTCTACTCCGGAGTTCCTGAATATCACGTACCTCACAACGTGGCACACGATGGAAGCCACGGATATAAATCTAGTCTTACAGAAACATCGGAACCTGAGACGCTTTCTCCAGTAATATAATTACTTAAATTTTAAAGTTGATAAATCTGTTTTTGTACATAAAGTCGACACGGCTAATTGCCCTGAAAGCCTTTTCGAATCTATTCCAATTTACAATATGTAATTTATTTTGATGAACAGGATTACAAAACTAGGGAGTCCCAGATCAAAACGAAGAGGAAGAAGAAGCTTAGTAAACAGCAAAAGAAGGATAAATACAGAGACGGGAAGAAGAGCTCAATGTCGAGGGAAACGTTAGAAATAGGCTCTGATGAGCCCACGATGTACGGCTCGGCTCAACAAAGTTTCGACATTATTCCACTCCGAAATGGATATCACCACAATTATTATGGATCATCATCATACTACAATCATCACAATAGCTACAAAAACGAAGATATCTACACACGACAGCCGAAGGGCATCTGGGCCACTATCATGTCATGGTTTGGATTCGGGATGTGATGATGACTTTATTGCGCGATGCACACTTTTCTAATAAATCTTCCGACACTGACGACGGGAACAAGCTATGTGAATATGGGTATAGACACAATGTTCAAGCTAACTTAGGCATTGTAATAATATTGTAATTACAGTTTTGAGACTACTTTATATTTACGAAATGCGTCGACTCGAGTTTTCACCCTAACGCTTATTTATGTCTCCCAATCTCCAAATATGTACGCGAATTTTCTCACGGCATAAGTGTCTCCTAAGCTCCTGTGTACGAGGATGTGCTACTGTGTAAATGTGTGCTAATGATGTTACAACTACAGCGAAGAGGAGAAATGTATAAAGTGGCAATTGTTAAGTAGAGTGGGTGTTAAATTATTATAAGCATGTTATAAGTAATAAAAGTTGATAGAAGAACGCAGTCCCAGTGATACAATATGGTTATTTTTTTGCGAGACGTGAGCCAAAGGACAACGCACAAAGAGCTTTAGAAGGCTCGAATAGGATCAAAGATGAGAACACTAGGGGTATCTACGATATATTAATGTGTCTATTTTCCTTAATCCGCAACTTTGTTGTGCTCATACTGACACGTAAGAATTCGCACGAGAACCACTACCCTGCCATTTCCACACAATTTTGCGATCTGAACCGAGATACGAAACTGATAATTTTAGCTGAGCACATGCCATTTTTGGTGATGCTTCTGTTTTGGGATCATGCCTCTGTTACAAAAGCACAAAAGAGTATTATATTATGCGGTATTTCTTATCCTACATTTTCCACGCATCTTCAGTATTTTTTCAAATATGTATCTATTCTGACAGAGCAGATCATTATAACCGCAAGAGAGTTTATGCTACTTCTCGAGTCGGTCAGAAAGCCTTGACTGTTGCATTCTAGCGAACTGGTCTGATGAGCTTGGATCAACATAATTTATTTTTATGCGCATATAATTTCGGCATCAAATAAAGGGTATTTATATGCTAATAGGATCTTTGTGTGCAATTTCCAACAGCTCAAATGCATGCGTCCTTGATATGAAGGGGTATTAATATATAATCAACCAATTTTTGGGTGAAATTTGAATTGCTTTTTAACCCTTTTTAAAAATTACGCTTAATATCTTAATCAAAGATGACATGTTGAGCTACATGAAAGAATTTAATGCGCCCTATACTCTGTAGCTTAATGTGAAGACGAGCAACTTCAACCAAAGAGTAGCTTCAATGTGCCCACCACTGTGTCTCGCAATCAGAATGAAACGGAAGAGAAAACAGACAATTAGGTAATTATAAGGAGCAGGGTGACAAACAGTGTTAAAATGCTTATAACTTAAAGCTGACACACTGACACTGACACTTTCAATGCAAGACTGCAACATCTTCTTTCAAAACGAGTACGCTCCACTCGCACTGTCCACAATTACTCCTATAGCTTCGGAGAGAAATGCATTCCCTCAAAAGTCCTAGTTACACATATCTTCATTTGCTTTCAAATGTTGCAGCCTTTTGCTAAAAGTCGTTTTGCAGAGAGCACCTATCAGGCATTTGATGAAAGTGTGTATTTATGCAAAGTATGAAAAGCGGCGGTATGATCAATTGATTTCCTTCGCACTAAAATGGCAGGTTGCCAGTAATTGCGTTATAAATCAAAAGCTCGGAAGTACTCCTGTAGCTCGGAAGTCTTGGGAAACTGCACAAAATCATGGATACTACATTGCTGAACGTGACATGATGCATGATATATACAATATCATCAATTCATCATTCACAATGCTATTTACAGAGTCTAGGAAAGCGAGCTGTAAAAGCAATGCAACATGATATCAAGATGACTCTCAAGAAGAATAAATTGGTTCAGCACTTAACTTACGTTGAGTGTTCAATATGATAATTGTGTGTGCCAACTGCCAATGCAATGGTTTCTGTATCCGTGTACTTTGCGAACCAGTTCAAGCAAGGATACGCCACACAGAAAAGCCTACCACCAACGTGGTTTACCTAAAGTAGGTGTTGCGAAAAGCGAAATCACGCAAGGACACACCGTGAAAGTGTGAACTAGAGTAAAATGATTTAATGAGAAATTTGCACAGTCTCGACAGAGAACCGTACAACAACGAAATCTTTGCAAAGACAACATTTTCATTTTCTTTAGATGTGCACACCTGATGAGTCCAAGTGCAATTTGTTTCAATTTTCCTACCCTGTGGGAAGCAGTAATTTGAGTCTCTTTGGTTGACCATAAACGAGAGCAGCGGGCAGAGTACCACATCTCGAATGGCCTTGGTTGCTCTGCAATTATTGTTTTTACCCCCGTTTCATTGTAATAAACCCAAGAGACCATGTGAACTTGAAATCGGAGTAATAAGCGTAAACAACAACAGAAAACACCAATACTTTATTTTTCCGCTGATAAATTGAAGCCATTGAACGGAAGATTTTGATCATGCCCAATTTACCGCTCCTGTATGTACCCACAATTTTTTCCCAACAAATCTTGAGAATAAGTGCACTTCTTCAAACTCTTTAACGAATATCGCGTCATCTCGTTGGTCTTCTCACTTGGTTGTCTGTATGTCCCACATTTTTTAATCCTTGTAATAAGCATAATTTCACAATGCCTACTTTCTTCAACGTAGATATATGTGCATATTATATGTTCAGTAAGTTTGACGTAAGTAATTCAAGAAAGTCTTATATGAACCCCCTCGGATATGTGAACGTAAAATGCAGCGTCTTCATCGCAAAGATCGTCTGAGTACATGTCTCCTGTATGGCACATTCAGATCCTACGTATAACCTATTTCACGCTGGCCGCACTGCAATTTTCCCTAAAATCATGTTTTTTTTTGCTTGGTGAGAGAATCTGTGATAAGCGAGGGCAGTAACGTATGTACAATAGGTATGTATATGTTTGTAAATTTTTTTCAGAGGAACGTCACGAGAGTTTATGCATTGCCGTTGGCAAGTTCATCGCAAGACATCTATTGCGTAGACAGAGCTTAATTAATCTTTTGTGGTTTAAACGAGGACGGAAAACGGAAAAACGCTGCACGTTCAACGCATTGTATCTGTATCACTGAAAAATATGAATTCGTGAATGAGACGTGTGCGAAATGGATTAGGAGCCGAGATATACGAGTTAACGCTAAGACAAGTGTTTCATTGTCCTCGCAATGAAATTTGCAGAGGATTATTCAGACAAACAGATTATCTACCAGTGTAACCGTGTTGTACTCGCGTTTGTCGCCTCAAAATGAACCTACCCGAATGACAATGAAAGTGTCCACTTGTTTGACATACAGTGTCGTCGTAACCTTCACTGCGTAAGGAAAAATGTTTTCATCTCTAACGGCCATGAGTTTGTTCCGCGATTTTGCAGCGATCCGTTGTGCTCCTTCATTCTGACAGAGATCACTTTTGATATTTGTCTTTGGATTTTGTTTTCAGAAGTGACATGTGCTTCGGGACAAACAAATTATACGTTTCTCCCAGTCCAGGGTTTTTCTGGAGTGAACTTTGAGGTTGAAGTTATATGCATATCGTGTTGGGTCTCCAGTGTTCAAGTTCGGAGAGCCGTCTGAATTCTGGCAAACTCATTATGAGTTAAGAAGATGCCAAAAATCGAAGCAATAAAAGTGTTTACTTGAATGACTGACATTCCAGAAGATTGCGATGTGTTGTGAATGTCAGCAACTATTTTTGGATCGCCGAGAAGAATGAGTAATTCCTTTTCGCCATCAGGGACAGCAGCTTGTTCTCTAATTTATTCAAGCGAGTGGTGGTTATGTGCGAACAAAGTTGTTAGCACACAGGAAGGGATTATACGTAGGAAAACTTCCGCCTCCCTCCGCAGACATGCGACTACGACCTTCATTTCTGTGTCCAGCTGCTAAGCTCCTGTTGATCTTTATTTGGCGTGACACGCTTGTTTCAGCTAGTCCTTTTGGTGGTGGTGTAACTGTTGAAAGTTTTGGGAGGACGAGTGGTAGCTCAAGCTACGGTGGTTCTGGCACATGGCCAACTTTCTGGAGACGTGCAATCAACGTGGGAACAACCGGAAGCTTCCAGCTTCTCCTGACACTTCTATACATAAAATTGCAAGGTAAATTAGTGAAATGGCATTTTTAATTAACTCCACGAGATTGGCGTTAACAGGTTTTGGAATGTCTCAACTGATCAAAAGAAAGCGTATATTTCAATGCACTCTAAAGTACTCTTTATCGGTTAAGATCTTTCCATACCGGCTACTGCGTAAGGGTTGTGAGTTACAACTTGTAACCGTCACCAATAACCAAAATAACCTAATCTCATATACTCCCCCAGTGGCAGACAATGCTCATTGTATTTTCTGCAAATAATTCACCTACCAGCAGTACGGTCTGAGATGAGATCTAACCTTTTAAGTAAATTGAAATAAAAATATAATAGTATGCAGTACATAGGATGAGGCACATGCATAATGCATGGAGGTGTGCAGCCGCGTAAAAGTTTCTTTGCTCATATACAGTTGAGTAGAGCAAACTCTGAGTAATTTCGTCTCAATTCTAAAAGTTTCCCTTACAAATCTTATCCAAAGGGTGGAAACCCAATTACAGAGATCAGAGGAGCGCAGTTTGACTGTGCGCAAGTTTGGCAAATTAATTGAATTGCTTGATTTCAGGGATAAGTCTATCTTCATCAAGATTATACACGGTATAAAGTGCAATGTAAAGTTTAGGCTTTCGAGATTCTACGGAAGGAAAATCAGAGTAATTGGAAGATTTGTAAAAGTAAGTGATCAATGTTTGGAGATATCAAATTTCAATTAGCAACTCTGAAAATCTTATAACAGACTATATAAATGTAGTACTCGCTAATGTCAACTTTCTCCAGAACAGTTGTGGTTTTGCAAGACAGATGCAAAAAAATTAGTTCAGAGAGAGTTACACGTAAACCCGAAAGCCAGCAAGTGAGCAGGAAATTCCGCTTAGATTCTATGAACAGCATAGACTTCCACATAACTTTCACTCATTGTTTATATACTACTGAATGTATGTGTAATTAGAAACTTGATATCGTTGTACTTCATACATATATACACGCAGGAAATAAAAGCGAGCGCATCCAGTGTTTATGACAAGCGATGCTTAGGATTCGTACTTTATGAATGTAGAGAGAAAGTAAGATAGACAAAGATGTGTTCACATTGTTCTAATCCAGGAAAACTGTTCCCGCAACCTGTTCTCCTCGAGGTGACGTTCTCGCAAAGTCACGTTTAAAAAACTCCGCAGAGTAAATATACGAATTTAATTTGTCTGCGTGCAACGGGAAAGTATATCTTCAGAATAAATGAGCTCTTGTCACACACACACACGTCCGTCTTGTAGCTAACAAGAGCACAGTGCTGGCAAGTTTACAAGAAGAAGAAGAATCCTCAGAAAAATTATGAAATTAGGCTTCATCCTCACATCCTGTTTGTGAGGTTTGCAGTACTCAGATACGAATAATCGCTGGAGCAGAACCGCAACCCTATTGATCTTACGTTTCTTTACTTGCACCACCGATTGTACTCCAACTTAAGAATTTAGTAGTAATGTGTGTGCAAAGCCTAAAATAGAGACGTCAATCAAGCAACAAAACCTCGCCTGTGGGAGGACATTCCGTTTACATACGTCTGTGATTTGCGTGGAGAAAAGGGAACTATGAAATAATATGATGAACATGATTTTCTAATTTGACAGAGACAAATTCCATGTCACTTCCGAGACAGAATCTCTCCAAGTTGCACTACTCTCAAATCCAGCCGTCGTTCCAGTTAGGAAGCTCACAGGCAAAAGATAAGAAAAACAAGACAAAGAAGAAGAAAACGAAGAAGAAGAAGAATAAAAAGACGAAGAAACTGGAGAAGGAGAAAGAGGGAAAGAAAAAAAATGCCGGAACAAAAGAAAGGAAATTGTTAGGATTAGGCAAGAAGACTCACGTGAAATCGAACAGTATTTTCGACACGAAAGTCACTTCAGCAGCGAGCCCAGGCGCCACAGTCTCCAAAAAGAAGGATCGACGTGGCAGCATTAGTCCAGAGACTGTTCTTTCCACGCGTTACACCACTCGCTACAACTACGGCCCCCTGTTCTACAGTCAAGACAGGAGAAAGTCGTCGAGACCGCGAGGGAATACTAATGAGCGTTTTCCAACCGGATACTCGGCTATCACATCGAGCAGTGGTATCACTTTGAGGGACATACTGTTGAATGAGAATGAAGAGGAGGCGTTGAGGGGGAAAATTCTTGCAAAAATAGATGAGTTGGATCCGCTCATGTGTCTTCCCAAGGTACTCTGTGGTTACAGTAATCGACAGCGTCAGATCAAACTAAGTGTGAAGACGACCACGACAACGACGACGACCCAGTCCCCTGTGGTACTCGATGGAAGTCGTATTGATGAGTATCTACAACTTTTGAAGATTGTAGGACCGTAAGTTGTTTTTGTTCTCTTATGATTTTCCGGGCGAAATCTGCATACTTCATAACCAGTAAAAGCGAGGCGTGAAACACGAGTCGTAATTGGCAAGCAAAACTCGGCAACTTTTCGTACGCTTTATTTAAACTGAAGTTTGCTGATTTCGATGGTGGCTCAGTTGAACACAGGATTGGGAACAGGGTTGTAATCAAGGAAGTCGTAATTCAATTTTGTGTGTTTAACTTTTCCTCTGATTCCATTGTAAATCAGGGATAAAGGAGTAGCGTCATGTTGTTTTTAGATATGTACATAGGTACACATAGCAGTCGTAGTTTTGTGTAAAACTCATACAAAAGGCTCACCAGCTCACTATAGTTGATTTTGTGAATCCACCTCGAGGCTCTCGTCCAGATTTGATGAGAGTGTTTTATTCAAACTTCAGCATAATAACGCTACAGACAACTGACTTTCACTCAACTTTGACAAATTGTCTGTATTAACCCCACGTTCTGGAAGAGTGATACGAGTTCATTATAATTTTCCATTTTCCTGTACATACATAATAATATTGCTGATATTCTGTTTTCCCTTGACATCATCCAGAATTGCTACTCTAGGTTATTGCATTCTATGTGCAAATTTGGCGCATATAGACCTGCTAAGCAGTCGTTGGCAAACTGCTCAGCACAGCACATTGCGAGTACTGATATTATTGTTATTAGGTTGGAATGAAATGAGAATAGTTTTCTCTTCGGAAATGGCAAAATAATTTTATACTATCTCTGGCAATATTTCATCTACTCTTTCTCAGAGTAAGGAAAACATTTCCCATTTTTACGAAACAGGAAAAAAATGCGCATCCATTGACTAAAGTGGGACTGGGACGAGTACAAAATGAGACGTAGACAAATACATTGAATGAGCTTATACCTATCTACCTACGTACATAAACGCTCTAGTGAATTTCATGTTTTCCAAGCTGACTATTTTCCGGGTAGTAATGAATTTAAAATGAGCGTAGGTTCACTAGCTTGCTAAAACTGTATCACCTTTTATTACAGTACCCGTATATAGAACTTTGCAGGATTTATTAGATCTCGCCGTTATTTTGTTAGGGCAGAGCTACTCCATATATCATCCCCATTTTTTGCTCCTTCTCTCACCAATAATCATGTTCACGCTTGACAGACGGCACCCATTTTTTGCATACTGTGCACGCGTATATAATTCACGGGACTCATTTATTGATAACTTTGTTCATATTTTATACAGTAAATCAAAGCACAAGAAAGGAGGACAAGAGGAGAACGAAATTGGGACGATTGTGAAGTACAGTAAAAAAGTCAAAGGCAAGGAAAAAGAGTCGGAAGAGAATGATGCACAAAGTGAGTCCGGCTCGTCTGAATCGAATGAGTCGGCAGAAAATGATGATCGTTACCCTACTCGCAAATCGAAGTATAAAATCACGCCTAAAAAGAAAGCGAAGCCGGTCTACAGCAAGGTAAATGATGATAATGATGATGACGATGATAGGAACGAGGACGAGGAGGAAAGCGAAGAAGATGAGGAGGAGGAAGAGGTTGAGGAAGACGATAAGGAGGAAGAAGTCGAGGATGATATACTCGATAATGAACATGTAAAGCATGTCATTCAGCGAGAGAAGATGAAGAAGTTGATGGCTAAAAGTGAGGAGCGCGGATCTGACGAGAATTGGTGGGATGTGCTTGACCTGGAAAACACTTTCTCTATGCCCACCACCGACGACTTTGCGTACATGAACGCCTTGAAGAGAGACCCGTCTTCCAACGAAAGTCCTGGCACATTCACAACATGGATGACAAAGTTGCCAGGTATGATCACCAGGATGATGCCTACGCTCACGTGGAAGAACAAGGACGACGACGAGTTTACCCACGATCCCTTCTTCACCAGCTTCGACGGGAGAGGCATGAAAAATGGGGAAAGTCGAAGTTTAAAAAGTGGCTTGACTCTGCCAAGTCTTTTCAATTCCTCACGGAAGCATGCCGGCAGGGGGCTGGATCTAGAACAACTTTTTGGAGTGGAAGACTCCAGCAGGCAGCGTGACTCTTTAACGGTATTTCAAATATACCTTACGTATCTTTAACAATGATTCATTGCCAGCAGTTGCATGCCACAGCAGCGAGCCCATTTTCCTGAACAACGAATGCACTACCACTCAATACATGCCTTATTTTGAGCACTGCAAGAGTTCGAATCGTTCATTTTCTTTTTTCTCCCATAAAATGGCTTGTAAATACGCTGCACTCGAAATTATTTAATTTCCTGTTTACTACCCTATTAGGTCAGAGAACCTGGAGAAAAATTCCGCATGGCTGTGGAACTGGGACGGAGACTTTCCAGCCCTTCCCAATGCGACTTCATCTACAATGCGTGCCCTCTCAACTACGAAGAGATTCTTGCGATAATTAACGAACCATTGTCGAAGACACTTCCGGGAGTAATGCCGGCGACAGTGCCTCCACTGCCACCCACCAGAAACGTTAGCTATGTAAGCATTCACATCGAAGAAATGTTGTTTCCCTCTCATAAATAAAATACGTTGCGTAACTATTATTATGCGTCTCTCTCTTTTACCTATGATTTTAATCAGGTTACAGCCTCGCCTCCGAAACTTGTCATTCACCATCAACAATATCAATATCCTCCCAAGATACAGCAGAGTCAACCTCAACAGTTCCACCCCATCGTGATTCGTCACCACCCGGTGAAACAGCCCACGCAACCAGCACCTGTACAACATGCTACACAGAGTAACAAAACTATTAAGAAAAACGTGCCAACTCAGCAGACGCAATTGACCCAACCAACGCCAGTTATTGTCGCAGAAACTGGTATTCCATCGACTTCGATTATTAAGAAAAAGACTCATAAAACGACGATTCATCAGGAGCTTCCGAGTGGGGAACAATTTGAAATAAACCTGCTCTACGGAGATGTAAGCTTATAGTTCAAAAGTCATTGCCATTATTATTATAGCCATCCAATTTTCTTCAGCCATTTTCCAAATCGAGCAAGTGATGAGTTTATTTATACACTCTACTTCCATAGGATAAGGGCAAGTCGGATACAGAGGAAACTGACCCTCCTAATACTACTACAAGTGTAGCTCCAGAGACTGTAGATTCTGGCGCAGAAGAGTCGGCCGAAGTCTATCATCCACCTCCTCTTACAGCCAAAGACCCATTCCAGCGCAAAGTGTTGTCTTATGCAAATAACAATTTCTCCCCATCGGCTGGATACAAAATCAAGCGGAAAAATGGGCAAAAAGGTAAGACCAAGGGAAATAAAAAGAAAAAGGAAACGAAAGCAGCTCCCGTCAAAAGCGTTGTCACCACTGACGAGGAAACTGAGCAAAATAGCAGCAGCACTGAAGAAGAAAGCCCTTACGCGCCAGATGTCCAGGGTATTGCATCAGACATCATGATAAGACAGCAAAGACCCGCTCCTGCCAGCCCATTTACCATAAACACAGAGGAGTACGGGTACAAGCCAATGTTCAGAGACATTCCTACGCCTCCTCAGCCCGATTCCACTAGTTTGGAAGAGAGCGAGACAGGAAATAAATATGTTGACGATGACGACGCAGATACGAAGGAGGAGTACGAGAGGACGACGAGTAAGCGAAAGAAGAAAAATAAGAGCCGTCAAGATGGCAATAGTATTGGTTCCTTAGACCGAACGAATGATATGGAAGCCCAACTCCAACTCCTCAAGCATCATCAACACCAGCTCGAGCAGAGGCGAAAGAAAATTCTCAGTCAGAAAAAGAGGAGAAAGTCCCAACCGAATTTGCATAAGCAATCATATAAG
This sequence comes from Alloscopus bannaensis, assembly GCA_027743745.1. Lineage (NCBI taxonomy): Eukaryota > Metazoa > Arthropoda > Collembola > Entomobryomorpha > Entomobryidae > Alloscopus > Alloscopus bannaensis. The sequence continues at coordinate 20,501 of JAHZMW010002676.1, forward strand.
ACCAGTGATGCGAAAAACCGACTCAAGATCCGAGGTCCTAATGCAATATATTCTGTTTATGGGCATCCATTACCTCCGCCTTATGCCGGCTATTATCATCCCCCAACGACAACGATGTCGCCTTCGTTTCTCTCATATATTTTTGGCAGGTGAACGCATTCATAATAATATAGGAAGGCATTGCGCTTATGGATCACAAAAAGTACAAGAGAAAAAGAAGCTGATTTGTGTTTCCATTCTTTTCACCCGTTGCATCAACACAAAACGTTCATGACACTGTGAAACACATAATCTACAGAAGCCCGCATGTTGTAAATAGGAAGACTGTCTGAAAGTTTGTATCTTATCGTGCTTTTCCTCTTTTCTCCACCATCAGCTCTATTTGTATCCCTACCGTATGCTGCTTTTCTGAATAAATTATTATTGAAACACTTTGTTACAGTTTATAATTCAATGAAGCCTGTGGAAAACTGGAAAGTGATTCCCGTCTTTCCAATCCAGTATGCAATAGTAATAAAATAAAAAATTGCTCATTTAATTATTCACTCTGGTATTAGGCTTGGTGTGCACAGTTCTGCAAATGAGACTGATTGAGGTGACCGTTGCAAATTATAACTTTCATATAACCTACAATTTGGATTTTTGTGTAGAACTCAATTTGTGACATTTGACATGCTGAGCCTTTGTAGCAATAAAACATTTGTGAAAACTGACCTGACTCGAACTTGGTACTATACATATACTTATAGTGATTTTCTATATCGTGGAATGCTCGAGTTACGAACTAAACACGTTAACTCAATACATACATTTAGTTCTCCCGTACCCAGACGAATATCATGATGTACCTACAGATATTAGTAAAAATTACGGAAGAACACACCTTTGCAAGTAGCTTAGTGAAGGGTGAAGGTGCGTCATGAGGAAAACTATAGAACCAGAGAGGTGAGGTTTATCATTAAACCACCATTCTCTCCCTATCTATCCTTTCGTTTCTTGTATGCTTTCCCAATGAAGTGAAAGGCAAGAGTGGCTGCCCTTTCGTTCCCAGAAATCTTAATTTCTGGTTTCTTGAAGTAAGTGCAAAATTGTATTCACCTAATGACAGCTCCTCACTTAAAGGATGAGTACGCTCGGATTAAAACCATTACGGAGATAAGTTGACTGACTGCGTTGTACTACACATTAAAAGCAGCGAGCGATTTCATATAAAGCCATTCACGATTATGAACTCCCTGCTGGGAAGAAGTCGCGTTCGAGTTGTGCAGAAAAGTACACAGGGAAAAACTACTGTATTACTGTTCTTCTCATGTATTGCACTATAAAACGGCAGCTTGGTACTGACGTAATGCACTTACTACTTTCTCTCCCTTTGCGTTGTGTAAATCATCTCATCCTCGAGTAAGCCCTATAAAAAGTCTTAATGCTCTTCAAGCTAATGGGAGTAAGGCTTTCCTAAGCCTAACTAGAGAATATACAAGCATTTGCTCTATTCAGGGAATTAGTTTGTGCAGAATGAAAAGGAGCGTAGGCTTTACGTTCAGCCTCCTATTTTGAAAGGCGTTGTTGTTGTTGATTAGGGTGATGAAAAAGTCATCTTGCAAACCTTTTGTGGCAATGTGTCATCATCCGGGTTCATTATTCTTTCGTAACAAGGTCCATGTACATTTGGTGGAACGCGCACGACGTGGTGGTCCCGGATGTCTATTCCGAGAAGTCTCACTTGTCCCGTCATCAACGCAAAGTGTGTGTAGGAGAAAGAACAAGCAGGAGTAACAAGACTGGGCAAGTTCCACGTAATTTTTTTCCTGTTATTACTACTTTACAACTATGAGAACACTAGGAATTTATGTGTGATTCCTCAATTCCATTTCTCCGAAAACCTCTCTACATATACTATACGTATTTTACTTTTCCACTTCCTAAAGGAGATGTTCTCTACTCAAAAAGTCCCATCTTTTGACTCACGTTTTTATTTTTATAAAATTACATCTCCAAGACCCTGTGTTTCCCGTAAATAAACAATAATGCGAGTGAAAATTGAGCCATTTTTTGGGTACTTCTGTGCTAGCACGCAGGGCACGTCTTTTTCTCGACATATACCATGCCTCCAAAAGTTATGTAGGTGTATGATTCACGATGTTTCTAAACTAGACACACATACAAAGCGAGAACAGAGACTTTGACTTCGCAAAAAAGCTAACTCAGCTAACATGTTCGTAGCTTAGGGTTGTAATAAGTTTTCTACTTTCATGTAAGTATTCATTCTGTTTCCCTTGTGGAGTCATTTGCAAATTATGATCGCTCTACCGTGTGCTGTACTCTCTGATCCATCCAGCCTTTTATCCTTTGAGATTCACTAATAAAAGAAGCTGTAGAAGCACATGCCAGCCACTATTCTTTTGCAGGAAGAAGACTTGCCTTTGTGTGAGTACTTCAAGGTTATCTCGTCATGATCACGGAGACTAATCTTTATGGCGTCCACTCTTGCTGTACTTTTGTTTGGCAAATTAATTAAAGTCTTTAAACCCGAATCCTCGACTGGATTGTTACCTTCTTAGAATACCTGAGAATACATACCTACGAAGAAACAAGTCTTGGAATACTTGGAATACTATATAGCTATTGAATTCTTCATTCCAAAGAAACTCTTTTAGTTCCGCTCTTTTAATCGAAGTGATTTTGAATTGGGTTTGGAATCAGATTGTTATCACGAAGAAACGATATATATAAGATTTAATCACTGACTTTACACTGAATTCTCATTCCCTAAATTGGTATTCCTGCATCATGAATCAAACTTGCTAGATAATAGTGGATTAGATAATTGTCTTTTATGTTTTGTCCTTCAACTCTTGTTTATGTGGATGTCAGGTCAGGACGTATTTCCATCATTAAGCTTGCTCACAGGTTTTATGGGTGGTAGGAACAAAGCTGCAGTTGGAGTGGGACGATATGTAATATGCTTACATCCCTTTCTCTCACAAAGATTCGTACCCATACTAGTCTTATTGAATGAATGAAAAGCACTCTTTTCACAAAAAGCTTACCTACAGTTATACAATAATAATGAATCAAACCAACTAAATTGCTTTCTCTCCTCGTCGTCTACCCATAATCAAAATCTTTATACCGAAGTGTATTTAATATTGAGGTAAAACCGTGCTCATTTGTTTACACAAAACTATACAAAGGAAGTCCCCTGTCAAACAAGTAAACACCCACGATTGCCAATAACTGTTCGAAGCTCATCTCTTATAAAAAAATCCTCATCTTTAGTATCTCTTGTTGCTGAAAACGTACGCAAAATCTCACCATGTTCGTACACACAGTGCTCGAAGAACAACAACGTTGACTTCACGCTGCAAACTTTCCACGCAAAGAAATAGTGGGACAAAGCGAGAGGAAATGTAGATCCAAAGATGAAAAGTAAATAATTCTCTTGATCATCTCTGAACGAGAAGTTTCATAAAGTAGCAATCGAAACTCGTGAAAACATGGAGCACAAATAAGAAAACAAGCATTGTGCATTTTCCATTTTCCTCGGAAGTCTCTTCATTTTTCTTTTTTTATTCTGCACAAAGTAGAACTCTGTTATTGACACAGGAAAGTAATTAGTGCCAGCCCTGCCTTTTATTTTGGCTTGTTTGTAGAGACAAGTAGAGACAACTTTCCACTTTTAATTATGACTGTGATGAAGGCTATGAAGGTGACCTATTATTATGGTTAGTGATTCTGAACATCCCAATTACAGAGATGTACTTCCCTTTTGCTAACAATACGCATAGAAATCTGTTCCACGAGTGATTCCTCCAAACAACAAATGAGGTTAAGCATTGATTTTTCTAAATGCTGGGAACCACCTTTTACTCCTCGTCACCTCATTCGTGTTTCCAATGAGTCACTCGAAAAGCATCTGCAATGTTTTGGCGAAAGTGATAATCCTCCCAAGCGAATGAAATTACTTTCTCGCAATACTGAACTGACGTAAATTGTATAGCAAATCAGGTTGGAGTGACATTGCAACAGGGCTTTCAATTTCGTGCCAACGACAGTGTATCAAACAAGAGTGAAAATGTAAGCGAATTAGTGCATAGTCGATGCACGAATGCCAAGCTGATGCGGCATGTCTGGTGTTAAGCTCATGATCGCTTCTAAAATGCTAGTGCACATATATATGACACATAGGTATGTATGCTCTTGAACTATGCAGTTACGTATATCTATATCAATGTTGTAACAAACCGAAATGGGTCAAGTTTAGCCCACGTTTATTGGGACTAGAAGATTTGGATCATAAAGTTAGAGAGTCAGTCAGTTACGTATGCATAATCTTTCGTAAATCTCATGCAGATACAATACGGTGGCACTTTCCAAATTCTGTGAATATGTATTCCACTGTGTGAACACTACATTATCAGCATCGACCCACGTACTTTTCAAGCTGACTAGAAATTGCTAAAAACGCCTCCATATAGACGATAATGATTCATGATAGTAGTCACTTTCATACGGGAGTATTGCGAGTTAAAAATACTTCGTCCTTTTTCTTGTCGCAAGGTTTTCTTTCGCTTGTTAAAAATCAACGAGTCTGTTTCGGAATCCAAACATCTTGCAACGTGAATTGTGGGCAATTTTCACATAAGACAAGAAACTTGACTATATCCTTCCTCAGTTTGATTTAGCAGTTGATTGTGCAACATACTCTTGACTTTATAAAGTCTTCAGTCCGTTAAAGCTAAACTTCCTCTAAACTTGCTTGCAGTGCCGGAGTAACTGTAAAAATAAGGTAGCAAAAGCCCTTGTCCATTGTCTCGTGTACTGAATGGTTGAGTGTTCTCAATTAATTTCAAGCTTTCAAACGTAACCACAACTTTATCTAGACAAAGGTTACCACAATGGCGAGCAAGAAGGGGCCATCCCTGTACACACATTGGAAAAGACCACACACTCGAATGTACGATTACAACTACCAAGTTGCAGAAAGCTACTACAAGCCACAAGTGAGATACATTGGACCTGCAACTGACAAGGTTTCACGAAGGGCCCGAAGGCGCTCTGCGAGTCCTCCACGTGCACAAACATTTCTGGAAAGGTATGTAAAGTGGAATAAATTTTCTTAATGTATTTACTTTCCCTAATCTACCACCTTACCTCAAACACACAGTTTTTCACACTCTGAACTAATTAGCCAATGCAAACTTTGTATGCTAATGCATATATTATTTTGGTGTAGATGGGTAGCCGAACCGTTCTACGGACGCACATTGAATTCAAGCCTGGAACAAGAACAAGACTCATCCTTCAGAGCCGAGAGAGCGTCAAGCATGGTACGAGGATCTAGTATGGTACGAGCATCAAGTATGGTACGAGCATCATCAAATCCAGATCTCAGTCAGTGGGTTGAAAGACAACGAAGCATTCGGGCCTCAGCTTCAAGAGCAAGATCCGTTGTCAGTTATGAAAGAGACTTCGTCGGTGACTACGCCGACTATGCACAAATGCGTCATTCGAGAGCCAGATCTGTTTCCCAAACCAGACCTGTGGACGACTTGGAAGTTCAATGGGAATGGGATAGGGACCGCGATTTTGACGACTTGGTCCGTCAAGCGAGGCGAGATGAGCGTGCGAAATCCGTGTTTTCAATGCGTATGGCATTGGACCCCGACCCAAAGAAAGTTATGATGACGACTACTCTGTCTCACGGATGCTACACGAATTCCCTTTACGGAACAGAAATGTGGGACCCGCGGTCTTACCTCGCAGGAAGGCAGTGAATACCACGCTTTAAGTATTTTTAGGCCTGATAAGATACTTACATACCTACATCTATCTTGTGTACACACGTCATTATGATACACACACATCATACACCCAAATCGCTTTACTTCTGTATTACACATATTTCCTCTTTTCTTTCTTTTTTTATTCAAAGTGTGGGAAAGCGTTCATAAACATGCATACAAATGTCTGTTGACGCTGCCAAATCCCATCAGCGACAAAGAACTTGCAACGCGCGGTATAAGAAGCAATAATATCTTGAGGTCTGTAATAACAACACAGCTATCTCACTGTACTCTCGCTGCTTGTGTAACCGTTTAGCTTAACTTGCTGATCACGGTCTTACGCCTACACAAATGGAACATGTAAAGAGACTTTACACCGAGATGGTGGTGGCATACTCATAACAAGACCTTGATGTATCACATTCACATCATCTTCACTCAGCGCGTTCGTATGTGTGCCTCCATCGTATCGTGAACACAGGCTTTTCCCAATGTGTTCCCAAGCTGAGAACACAATTTGTGATGGTAGGCTTAATAATGTCTTTACTCAAATTGTGTTATACTCTGTCCATCTTCATCTGTATCGAATAAAGTGATTTGGATCATTTTATCAACTATAAGCAATAGTAAACTGTGGGTTTTATTAACGTGCTTGCTTTGCATACGCTTCCTCTCGTTTTACGCATATTTATACAGGGTTTATTTCAACAAAAAGAGTTATTCAAATGTATGGTGATGTATAACGTATATTACATAATGCAACAATTTTATAAAAAGCTGCTACATGAAATTACTTTTTTTAAAGTGTTGATGCCATGAATCACTCGGGTGAGTACACTTGGAAGTATTTGTAAGATTTTTAAGCATCTCAGATGAACATTTAGAATGCTGAGACATACAAAGTGGGTAAAGTACCTAAAGTACCGAATGGCTGACATAGACCGCTTGAAAAAATCTTTTATTTAGCAAAGTTTATGTAAAACAAGGGTTTAGTAAATTTAATGCGTAAGTTTACACAAAGGACGCAAATAACTGAGGTTTATACATGTACATACAACAGCAGTGAAACAAACACTAAAGGTTATCGTCGGCAAGTAAGCAAATTCGTCGCGGTGGATAAAAGACCTATTAGCATCATGCAGCGCTTTGGTAAATTCTTTGTGTCAACTTGCATTTGATTCGTAGTATGTAGCATTTAGTAAATTAAAAGATGTTGGGTAGTTTTACTGTGACCATAAATAAGGCAAGTATACCATTTGTCAATTACCTCTTTGTAACTAAAAAGTTATAAGCATTTGTCCAAATTTAATATTATACTTAACTTTTAAACGTGTACACCGCTGGATGTTTGCATGTAAAAGGATAAAAAATTAATGACCGATGACCATGCTCAATCAGAAATTTTACGCTCCGACCCTCCATGGATAGTTAATTACATATTATCCAAGTAACAGTTAAACACACTGTACTCTGTAACTCTGATATGCATATGGGCATAGATCTTATAATTTCATGCGTCTGTTTGTTACAGCAATAATGGACAAAGAAGAAAGAACTGGAGCTGACAGGTTGTAAATACAGCTTTTAAAGATATCATGAGACATGACCTAAATTTAAAGTTTAAAAGTCATTTATTCACACAAAACAACTAATACCGCATTCACATGCTGAGGTCACGGAGTATTATGCTGTTGCACTTGAATACAATGATAGAAACCTCCTTGGTTGCTTCTGCTATTAAACAACAGAAAATGACGGAATATATGACTGAGCTATTGTGAGAATTTTGATTTGTGCACCTTGCATAATAAAGTATATACTTAAATATAGTATTGTGCTAAACGAGGACCGTGCAGTTGTCCAAGAAGTGGATTAAAACCAGATAAACGTGTTTACACAAAAGGAGAGATTGGTTCTCACGAGAAGTCAACATTTGAGATGTATACTATATATAGATTCATAAGCAAATCTGATTCAGTACTCAACAATGATTAGCGACATATGGCACAGTTTACTCACCTCCAACTTGTTCCAAATCCCTTATCAACACACAAAACCAACTTCATACAATAATATTGGCCTCTGTCAACATACAACACATACCAACACCTTAGTGAGCCCATAGTACCAAACCAGACCGGTATTTCTGCCATCGAATGATATTTTTTGTCTAAAGTGGGACAGCATAGTGTCATCCGCCTACTTAAATACACAAGCTTCAATCATATTATTAACACTCAATGTGTCACGTAGCTCATTACGTACTGAATGAAACGTGACAAATAAAACAGCTCTTCCAGGAACAAATTTTAACACTGAAATTTCATTCACAGTAAATCATTCTTAGATTTACAAAAGATAAAGCCAAAAGACCTTCTGGCGCACGTGTATGAACCACAATCTATTTTGAGAGACACTTAATATTGGTTCCTCATCCATTTCCAAAGTTAACAAAGTCTGGGTCGTTGTTGAGTATAAATAGGTTCAAATAGTACATGTCATTGGTCAATCCTACTTGGGGTGAGTGATTGTTAGTAACTATTGGCTAATGTGTTGTTCGCAACAGTGTGAGTGTAGAAATCATAACGGTAATTTTAAGAAAAGTGTGCTAATTATTATATCGTCATGTATTGATATAGGTACTCTGCTAATGAGGAAATAAAGTTTACTACAAAGTTTTCGCTGCTCAGTTTCCGAAGGCGTTAGTGACTTTTTTGTGTGCTCAGCATCAGACAAAGACTTGTTTTGCGTGAGCTAAAATGAGGGAACGCGGTTTTGTACAACCATGGATTTCCCGAAGGTCACCGGTGTACTCTACCCACGGGATGGTTGCTTGCAGTCAGGTACTTTCTCCGCAGATACAGTATTACGATTCTGAGAGATGCTACTTCTTGCTGAAGGATGTCTTTGAATCGCAGAACACGAAAGCATTGACGTGTCGTGTGGCATTTAAAATTACGTGACATTCGTCCGTATTTGTTGTAAAAACCCTGTTTTTATTGTCTCTCAGTCTCTGGCATCCCAGGCAGGTGTACAAATCCTAAAAGCTGGAGGAAACGCTGCTGATGCTGCTGTAGCTGTAGCCGCAGCGCTAAACGTGACGCAGCCTTCGTCCACGGGTAAGCGTATAAACCCTAAATTGTGTGGACTTTGAGGGAATTCAGAAATATGAAATCTAGCTCATGTTCCACTTTCTCCGTACAATTTTGTAAGGAATAAGACGACGTGACGAAAGTAATCATTGTGTTCAGAAGACAAAAATTCTGGCCAATGTGTGCACATTCAAATCACAGTTCTATAAGCACGATTGGGAATCCAGTTTCTCCACTAATTTTCTATCTATTCTTTTCTCTCAGGACTTGGCGGAGATATGTTTTGCTTGTATTACGATGCCTCGACGAAGCGAGTTCGGGGACTCAATGCGTCGTAAGTAAACTATGATTTTTTCCAATCTTGATGCTAGTTAACTAGTTTTTCTTTAAGAAAAGGTCATGATCAACATACGCAAATAGTCTTTAGTGAATTACACGTACAATATGAGAAAGTCTGAGCTTTTTATCATTCGCATCACATTACTTGCTTGTGCATACTTAGAGAGCTCCTAGCGTGACTCTCTGCGGCTTCCTGTGCGGTCCGGTGTTATGCATTTATACGAAGAGGATTCAACTCGAGTCGTAAAATTTCAAAAGATACATAAATCTAAAGTGAAGATCGGAGAAAGCTGGAGAGAAGTAGAAATCCACATGGGCTTTATCTGTTTCATCAATAACGAGAGCTCTTGTGCTGAAAAGTAGTAGAAAGAAATTACACAAGTCGTGTGCATAAAGTAAAGTGCACGTGGTAATCTACAATACGTTGAAAGAAATAAAGAAATGTTCTGTTTGCAAAGTTTAAAGCTTCAGTGTACTGCGAATTTCTTCGTGCAGCATCTTATTTAGGTTGCGACTCGGCAGTATGTATATTGATATTCATACTAGGGCTTTCGCAAAAATTTTGCTTAGTTGCAACTACTATTAGACCAATAGTTACGTACACTTGCGCGAAATGCAGGCATAATAATAGTAATGGCAAACCCTTGCATAAACCGACTCCGGCGAATTAAGATTTGCTAGTTTGCAATGTTCAATGAAATTATCACAGAATGCATAATATGTTTGAACATTTTTTCATGCTAGGTACTCAGGTGGTACCTGTCCCTTTCAATCCAACTAAAGTCCTCAAGAAGCATACGATTTTTATACGCATTTGCTCAGTGGTGTCGTGTTCTTTGAAAATAAATACAAATTTTGCTTAACATCTTAGCGGCCGCTGCCCAAGAGACTTATCGATTGATGTGCTAGAGGGAATGGGATACTCCGAGACCAATCGACCTCCCGCCACGTCTCCGCTTTTTGTTACGGTGCCCGGGTAAGCAAAGCTACTTTGAAGTTTGTAAACATTCCGAGTTTTTCTCTAGCAACTTATCTTCTTCCACATCTTCTCGCAATGCTATGCACAATTTGTCAATCAAGTTTGGAGAGGAAAGTAGACCAATGTTGATACAAAAATGTTTGCGGTTGTGGGTACCTTGTGTACATATTGATCTACAGTTGTCTAAATATTTTTACGCTCGCAAACGCGACGAAAAAATGACCTATATTTTTTCCTTTTGCAAAGTGAGATGAACATTGTATATACGTAAATGTACACAAAGTAACGTTTTACCTAATACATTTTGTATTAGTATTGTATTATGTAAAAATAATATCGTTAAGCAAACAGGCTCTTTATTCAGGCAGAGGTTTAGCATAAGTACATTTATTAAAGATAATTTACCACACAGAGCGGCGGCTGGTTGGTGCGATACCGTGGAACTATTTGGGAGTGGGGCACTCTCGCTCGCAGATATCCTCAATCCTGCAATCAACCTAGCAGAGAATGGCTACCCCGTGGGACAAATTTTGGGATATTCTTGGGGAGTCAGTGAGCGTCTGATCCAGACTGCCTCACCGAACGGGGGTGAAATGCTCCTGAACGGTATCGCACCCAAGGAAGGAGAAGTGATGCGAATGCCTTATCTGGCCGAGACATTCCGAGAACTGGCCGCAAATGGAAAGGAGGGCTTTTATAACGGTCGCATTGGCCAGGAGATTGTCAACGTTGTTACACAAATGGGAGGTGTGATGAGTCTCCAAGATTTAGCTGAGCATACGAACACTCAGGATGAGCCGATTAGCACGAGCTACAGGGGATACGACGTTTTTGAGATGCCCCCTAATGGACAAGGCATTACGGCTCTTATGGCCTTGAACCTACTTGAAGGATTTGACTTGACAGGATTGGAGCACAATTCCGCAGAGCACCTCCACTTGGTTATTGAATGTCTTCGGGTTGCATTTGCTGACACAAGATTTTACGTCGCTGATCCCGCTTTCACTCCCGTCCCTGTGGAAGGGATGCTCAGCAAGGCGTACGCCAATGAGAGGCGAACACTCATCAACCCTCAGACCGCCAATCCAAACATTGTAAGTTGTAGTTTTTCTAAATATAAGGTTGTCGCAAATGTGCAAGGAGATCTTGAATATAGTATGAGTAGGTGTATGTATCTACAAACTGGATTTCTGCAACTCAAATTAATGTAAAGAACGAATCCAAAAAAGTGACGTTTCAATACGCTCAAGACAGCCAAAATGCACAAAGGCAATTTCTATTCTCTCAGCTTTTACAATTAGTTTTTCACAAGATACGCAACGAAACAGACACTGTGAGATAGTCAAAGGGAATATATTAAACGAGCTCCACTGAAAGTGAAAGCAGGTAGAATGGGAAATGAGAGCAAGTGCGTTTGTACGTTTTCTTCAACTCCATATCGTAGCGAGAGAGGTGTGGGGTGATGGTAATGAAGAGGAATGAATTTTCTATGGAGAGCTAGTCACTTGTAAATGTAAATGGAATTTTGTGTGCAAGTGTGTGAATGTTTGCATTGTAGGAGTATGGCTTTCCCCCGGATACTTCGTGCACTGTGTACTTTTGCGTTGTCGACGGACAAGGGAACGCTTGCAGTTTTATCAACTCAAATTACATGGGTTTTGGCACAGCCATCGTGCCCTACCACTGTGGCTTCACATTACAAAACAGAGGGGCCAACTTCTCGCTCGACAAAAACTCAAGAAACTCACTCCAGCCCGGAAAAAGACCGTGAGAACTTTTTTCTCTGAACGTTTTATACATTAATGGTTTGACTTGCAGGACACATTTGCGAAGCAGTTTGCGTAGCTCATACTAATACGAATAATAATATTGCATAATAAATGAGAAAAGTATTTTCTTTCCATGTTAATTCCTAAGATATTAGATGAAATGTATGGATGAAAAAGGGAAAAAGTAGGTTTTACATGTGAACAACCACGTAACCAGTCAAAATTACCATCTGGTCTTTTACCGAAATGAGAAAGTTGACAAGCATGTTATTTCAGAGCAAATATAGGCGGAGAACATGTTAAATTAAAAATGAACAGCTTTGGTGGGCAGAAACCTGCTTTGATGTCGACCGCAAAGTGAACCAAGATGTTTCATTTTAAAAGACACTTACCTTTTTGCTTCAATTACTGTTCATGTGGTGAAGAAGGTAACATATCGTCGCTTAAACATATATGTTATTTGTACATTCCATTTATAGGTATCACACCATCATTCCTGGCATGGTTCTGAAAGACGGTGAGCTGTTTTGTCCGTTTGGCGTGATGGGAGGTTTTATGCAACCACAAGGTCATTTGCAAGTCCTGTCGAATATGGTTGACTTCGGCATGGATGCACAGGAAGGTGAGGGCGACAATATGTAACAGAGTATTCTAGCCAAATTGCACTCACCACATAGTGAGGAGAAGTGAAAGCCTGTTTACTGTAATGGTACGCAAACGACACATTGACTGATGTGTTTAAAAATGCTGACAGCTTTGGACGCTCACCGCGTGGAAATTGAGGGAGGATCCAGTAACGGTAGGGTTCTATTGGAGGAGGGAATTCGACCTGAGGTTCAACAGAGACTCGCAGCGATGGGCCACAACGATCCTGTCTTTTTGACGGGTTGGGATCGCCAAGAATTTGGAATGGGACAAATCATCCATCGCAATCCACTCACCGGGGTACTTCAAGCTGGCTGTGACCCAAGATCCGATGGGCATGCAGCTCCCGTCGTGATTTAGTTTGTTGAATTGCTCACTTCATGCTGTGAGTGGCAGGCCGGCTAAGAAAACAAACTGACGAAATGAACATTGCTCCCATATACAATACACGTAGGTTATGGTCTTGGATTTGAAGTATGTAGTTAATATTAAAATGATTTATAATTTTTAAAAACACAAACCAAAGCTCAGCGCTGCCCGCTAAGCCTATTCATGTAATTATAAAGTTTGCAAATTTCATTAACTAACAGCACTTCTGCACATGCTGTCAGATCTGAATGGGTGTTTTCAACTGGTTTAATGTGCTGTGCTAACTGATATTTTATACTAAATTATATTTTCATGGGATTTCTCTGACGTATGGTGTATTCTATCTCATGTCAATACCTACACCTAATATCTCTGTAAATGCACCGTAGTGAAAGATGAGTAGCAAAGGTACTATATGTCATTAGAGTTTCCTCCTTCACAATCTTTTCCATAAATAAACGATGTATGCTGTTGATGGTTCATAGCTTCACAATGCTTCTAATGATGGCACTACCTACTTTCAACATGCTGAAAACAGCGATGAATATGGAGGGCCAGCAGAAACCGAGCTTTCACTTGTTTTCTGACAAACATGATCTGCTGTGAGAAATTAATGATTTACTGAACAAATCGTAGTAGTAGTCGTACTCTACTATAGCGTATCATATAACAAATATTGTGGTGTTTGCAAAAAGTTGAAGCATGATCGAAACCGTTTTCCTATTACTAATTGCGATCAACAAGGATCACTTGGGCTGTTTTTGCATTCCTGAAATATCCCCTCATTTAATCTCTTGCACACATACATAATACACCATTAGAGAATACTTAACAAGACCGTAGAATCTTTAATAATATAGAATTATGTTATATGTACTACATCTATTTACACGGATTCACTGAATGTAAAGTTACTAAAAAATTCCGTTCTCGAAATTGTAGGCAAAGTACTTCAGGTCAGGATTTATGCTCAACTGATAGTGAGTTTTTTTTTGTAATGACATGAAGCAGCACCCTTTACATATACTACATAGCATATCAAAATAAATATGTATTCGATTCACGTGTACATCGTCTGCAGAGTGCAGACAGTCAAACTTCTCATAAAATTCTCCAAATTATCTTACAAAAACATCAGCTCAGCTCGTGGCACATCCCATCATCGTACTTTATATTTAATGAATCCCAGCGGAGTTTGAAAATGTTCCGTAATATATATTATCATCCATGTACTTAATCATAATGATAAATGTGTATGTATGTATATACAATTCTCCGTTCTATTTGGTAAACCGTAAAAGTTACACGTACAAAATACAGGATTACAGTTAAATCGGTTGTTATTCACATAGTCTAATGTTTCCGTTCAAGGAATTGCACTGGAAAACCGTTTACTTTTAACTGCCTCGTAAAACTCTGCACTAAACGCTCAGATAAAAGGGATGTGCAATAATTAAAAGAAAACAACTGAATGTAATGTAAATTATATGAAACCATACCGAAGAATGGGCTGGCGAAAGGGCTGCGTTGACGTGAATGGGGATGCAGTTTTTCGGATGAATGTTGATACAATGCTCTGGGTTACGAGTCCGCCCCGAGCTCCTCGCTAGTGTTTCCGCCATTTTCAGTGAAAAGTTTGTCGCTTCTTGGCTACAAAGGAAGGATGAGTGCTTGGAGACGCAACTTAGGAATTCCAACCGGATGCTGGCAGAGAGAAAGAAAGAGCAGTGTAAATACAAAACCTTTTAGGCCAAATACATCGACGAATGCATGTACACACATTATGTATAATTCTCTTTCATGTCACTTTTTTGTTACATTTGTCATGAGCTTGACATAATAACTGAAGGTACAACAATGAAATGACATTTTCGTCGGAAATACTCAAATAACCACATCATTCTCAATGAAACCCAAAGAAACGACAGGAAGGCCAAAGGAACCATGTAAGAAAACGATATTTTACTACACGTCCTCACTCCTTTCAGGCAAGACAACCACTGAACCTGAACCATGTAACCTGGTGTGTTCCAAAATTTCTTTCTGCTTAAGTATTCAGCACACTTCTCGCATCTGAACACAGCAACTCATCCTCCCAAAATATGTCGTATACCAATATATTTTTAAAATGCCGTCTTTCCCGAGTATGGCTAAAGGATAAAAGAGCAGGATTTGACGTGTTTAGTTGAATTGAGAAGCATGAGAAAGCTTTCTACATCCTGCGTGAAACTCCATAAATCACCATCACTTGTACGAAAAAATACTTGTACGAATGGGTTTCTGGTTATACGGAAAATGCTGTATCAATTGCTAATGACAGAAATGCAATACATTCTTCTCTAAAGGAAAAGCCAAGACATTACCTCATAAATATAGCATTAAAATCAGTGCTGCATTTGAAAAAGCGACAGTTCGGAAGTTCCAGTTCAAACGATAAAGGTAAGAAAAATACATTTTCCAGTACCTGGTTATAGAACCGCTTCTCTTTGTTGTTGTGCGTGCCGTATGCAAATGAGGCGCTACGTTGCGAATGGAAGCTACTGTATTATTCAATAGGTTTCAATCCCGTAGACAAACGAAGGAACTTTATACAAAAATACTTTCGAACTGTTGTTTGTATTGATTACTTACACGGAACTCACGTGTCTATTTATTTTTGCTCCTGCATCTGTGAAAAAGCTTCTTTCTCCGTATGCTTACATTCTTCCTCATTGCTTCCTCGACTGCGAACGTGTTGATTCGCCACAGTTTGCGTACCAACAATAAGCGCAGTAGGAAGCCAGGAAAGCAGAATATGCTCCGATGCTCGAGAGAAAGCAGATGCAATGGAGTGACAAACTACCTGTGAGAATGTGCTGTCAGAGACGAAACTGCTATCAGACTCCACCATTGAGCTTCTTTCTATAAACATTTTGTTTTACAATAGATGTACGTAAGTGGTTTATGTGGTTCCCAATTCCCAACCATATTCTCCACTTGTACTCTGTACTTCTTGGTCATCTGAACGGAAATGCTTGCCATGTAGTAGCATTCTATTACACCCTATTGCGCAAGCAGCACTTCAATAAAGGTGTTGTGTTATTGAGTACTAAGCAATTTAATAGCGGCATGCTTTCCGTTTGTGAACAATGTGTCAATATTACGTAACACTACCGTGCCCACTTTTTCGTTCAAATGTGTCCACACTTCAAATACGAGCGGAGCATAACAAACTAGAAAAACTCTCTTGAATATCGTGTTCATCCACCAATTTGTCAACATTGTATTTAAACAAGAAAATACATAACGGTTGAACGAGTCAAAAAATGAAACCGGAGAAAGCAATGCCTCAGACTTATTTTCACCTAATGCTCCAAAATAATACCATGAGTCGTGTGTAAATAAAGCATAAGTTGAAAACGAATTTTCTGAGCACACTTTGCCACAATATCTCACACAAATATCTATTTATAACTAACAATGTAAAGTTGTACTCCCAATTTTTGGAAACCTATAAAATTCTATGTAAACAGCCACGTTACGAATAAAACCAGACAAAGCAGCCTTTCTTAACAGGAACCACACACTGTACGCGTACAAATCTACATTCAAAAGCACCACAGTCCTTCCATCATCATTGAACAAAACAGACGATAATTCTTGGTTTGCCATCTGTGTTGTTGTTACTGTTATTCTTACAATATTCCTGGCCAACCTTCGGGGCTTCTTTAATGAAAAGGTCTTTACAAATTGAGATGTCGACATTCTTACTTTAGTAGTCTGAGAAAAGCAAAATAAAGTAACAACTTACCAGCAAAAAGCGGTAAAGTTGTGGCGTTTGTTACGCTTCAGGCCCTCAATGAATTGACGCGAACAATCATCCCAATGCGGAGAAAGTTTTTTGTAGCAGTCTTTGTGTTTTAAGTAGTCAGCTCGAAATTTGGGATCCTTGCATAAGAAGCTGTACATTTCATGGGCTCCCATGATTGACTCTTTAATCGCCTGTCGTAATCGCTCGCGTACACAGTTTTTACTCCAACTGTCAAGGCAGCTCATCCCAGCGTCATAAATTCTGAAAGACAACCATTACAAAGTCATACAACGTGATTGAGTGATTCCTTTATGCAATCATGTGCTGAAAGTGCTCATTCGTAAAGTAGCACATGTATTTAAGTATAACAAACGAGTAAACAATTTTCGACACAAAGGTTTACGACAAACGTACATGTCTAAGGTTTATATAAAAAGCTAAATCGTCAATAAAGCCAGTTCATTCCAGACTGGCGACCTGAGCATTAATGATTTGTTTGTTGAACCATAAAAGCTGGTAAGCCATACTTGG
The DNA here is from genome assembly GCA_027743745.1 of Alloscopus bannaensis. NCBI lineage: Eukaryota > Metazoa > Arthropoda > Collembola > Entomobryomorpha > Entomobryidae > Alloscopus > Alloscopus bannaensis. The sequence continues at coordinate 37,801 of JAHZMW010002676.1, forward strand.
CACGCTTACCGACACGCTGTGTTGACCGCTTGGGGAGTGCTCGGAATTCCTGTGTCATTCATCGGAGGAAGCGCCTCCAAACACCGCTGGAGCACATCCGTTTCGCAGAGCTTCGAAGTTTTCTTATTTTGGACTACGAGTTGCATACTCGACACCGTCCACCTCCTCTTTTGGGTCTGGTGTTTGACCCTCAACGTTTCTAAAAGATGACGCTATGACCGACGCCGGATTGGCCGAGTCACTCTGATGATTATTATTGTTACTATGAGCTGAATGCTTATTGGTCTCTGTACTCCCCGTGGGATACGGTTGACGATGATGTAATTGAGTATTGGAATGATCACTGTCCTCACCACCTTCACTATCACCCCTCCCACTTGCTTGAAGGTACAACGAAGTTTGTGTTGACGCTAATTGTCTGAAGTCACTCATATTGTGTGCGCGTGGTTCACCTGTGATTTCCAGGCATAACAAAAACAAACACGAGAGCATAATACTGACAATGGCGTGGTGTCGCCAGACAAAGTCGCGCAACAATGTTGGATTCCGCTTTCCTTTGCCGTTACGCTGTGAAGGAATGCCCGTCAATAATATTCGATGTCCAACATTTGAGAAGGCATTCAGGAAGGTCGAAGACAAATGATGTGTGCTAAAATTCAACATGATTGCCAATTTTAAATNGGTCGAAGACGAATGATGTGTGCTAAAATTCAACATGATTGCCAATTTTAAATATTATGTGATGTCACGAGGTGCACCTGGGATCTGGAATGAAACGTTGTGAATTTGTAAGCAGCAAACTCTTGAACGATTAATGTGAAGATAGTCGTGTTCAACGAAGAGCACCATAAAACATAATAATTACACACTCCTGCTGAGTAAATCCTATTATGGGAGTTTGGTAAAATTTTCATGGATGTTCGGAGCACACTATTCTTATTCCTTTGCATCAGATTATCACAAGGTAATTACTTGCGCTCCACTGACTTCCGTATGTAAGATGCATTTTACGACTCTCCTTATTTTCGTCGCCACAATGGCTTCGTGTGGGTAAAATTAAATTTTGGAAATTTATGCTCGATCCACGCAGTTACGGGTGACATACACGAAAAATTATTGAGCATTTCTTCTCACAGTTATTTTTTAACCTCCTTATTAAAGTTGAAAGGGGCGATCGATTAGCAAGGCAGGAGATTACACATTTTCTTTGTCAGAATTGAGATGCAAGACTACGCATTTTCAACTCCAGCACAAAGGGTAATTTGATACTCGAAGAAGTTTGGATGTTACTCAACAAGACGCGACTTGACTGAGTTTCAATTTGTGATCAAGTGTTGTTCCACTTTTCCAACAAAACTCAGACGTCAAAAAATGTGATTCACACGAGTTGGAAACAACTTGTATCAACTGGTGATAAGTTGAATTGAGGGAGTTGCTCCTGAGAGAGACCTTAACTTGAGTTGATTTGGAAAGAAGTGCGATTAGATGCGTTGCACTGGCTTGGAAATCTGCTGCTGGAAAGGAATCTTAGGTTGGGAAGTGGTTAGAGTAGTAACTGACATCCGTACGGTGGCTTGCGATGGAATGAAAGAAACCAGATTGGAGTTGTCCGTGTATACTACTTTTTCTTGTCAAGTAAAGAGTGGAGAAACTCTAGCTCTGGTGGGAGAAAGGAGATGCCACATTCTGCCATGAGAGTGCTATATAAGAAAGAAGAACACATACTTTGGTTCAAAATCGCTCTACAACCGGTGAAACAAGTAGTCGCACTTCGACCAGTTCCCTTGCACTCCGGGCTCACGTTTTATATACATTCTCCATCAACCGTTGTTTTTGGCGAACCGACACTGAAAATGCTTCAAAATCCGTTGAACTTGCAGTGGAGTCTATTCGTACCGAGGGGTGCTTATTTGACCGTGCCATATATCCGTCCGTCTTTCAAAGCTTTAATTTTATTGAATGTTTGCTTCAGATACATAAAAATTACCACCCTCCAACAAATAGAGGCCTAGACTGAGGAAATGACAAAATTTGCGAGTTCCTTCGGAATCAAACGTTGAGAGAAAAAGGTCACCTTATTTTTTACAGTGCATTTCCAATACTTCTTGCCTTCACCTTCAGTGAAACGAGCACATAAAAGCTGCAAATTTTAAGAAG
>JAHZMW010002677.1:0-16587 GCA_027743745.1 Alloscopus bannaensis
CGGAAGGCGCTCACAAAGCTAAAAATAATCTGTGAAGCTTTCCTACCCTCCAGCGGCATTCTTTGAGTTGTACACATAGCAAAAAAATGCTTGGGAAAAAATGCTTTCTTTCATCTCATCCAATAATTTTTAGGTATCACTCACACAAGCCCTTCTCCCAGTCTGGGCTTTAGTGTGCAGCAGAGACTTCCAGCTTGGAAGCGAGTACTCAACATAAAAATCACACTGAAATATATATGAAGCATTAGTTAAAAAATCCTGGTGAGACTCCACTACATCCTTCTTCTCCTACATTTTGTTTATGTGTGTGTGCGAGTCGTGAGAGTGCCAGCAGCAGGAAGAAAGCGAATCGCAGCCACGAAGACCAAGCCACAAAAACAGCAATCGCTTCTCTTCTCCTCGTGAATCCGCTTTCTCTTTTTCTACTGTCGGCTAGAAGTTTTCACTCGTTTACAAGCGTGCATTGCATAAAAGGCAGGAGAAAGATGTAGTACGTGTAACGTAACTCCTGAATATGGGTGCGGCTTTCCATTTCCAGTCCTCACACCACACCACCACCGCCGCCACTACCAGCTCTTCCACACAGTTGTAGTATTAGGGAAAGAGAAAGCAGCGGAGAACCTCTGCTTTCACTGCTCAATCCTGAAAAAAAAATGTCGAGCAAAAGCGGCAATTGAGCCAAGAAAGTTGAAAGATACATTCAGAGCGAGAACGAACGAGGAAAGAAACAAGTCACTTCTTGGTAAACTTAAAGATTTCGCGAATGGTGCTAGATATTTTTGCGATAGTATGCAAAAGTCGGGCTGGAAATGAAGTGGACTCTCACCCAAACGAAATTCCTCCCCAGTTTCTTATCCTAATGTACTCCCTCTATTATATATGGTACACTGATCCATATGTACAGATTCAAGTGGAGCACCATAAAAATGTGTATATGTAATCGGCATTAGGTTACATATTTCTTTCTCGAGTAACATTATCCTCCGCAGAAGAAAAAATATTCTGCTGTCCTCCATAATCTGCTGTTCAGTGCAAAAATTCAAAAGAGATGGACCTTGAAAATAAATGTATAAAATGGTCTGCGACATGGGGCTAACAAACAAATCGGGAGAAGAATGACGACAAGTTTACTGGAGCAAAAAAAATCGCTTTTCATTCTTTTTGCCTTTTTCTCTCTCTCTCTCTTTTTGACCAACACACAATATCCAATCTATTTGTGTACGTGGCGGATGTATCTGTCGCCTTGTTTTGTGTTGCTTATTTTCCTCTTGTACGCCTTATCAAAAATCCTGTTTTTCTATTTTTCACACGACGACGTCGCTGTCCCGGTGTGTGTCCATCTCATGCAAGTAAGTATACTCTGACCACTGCATCATACCATGCGAAAGGACACGGAGTTGTAGAAACGAAATGTGTTTTGAGGAATATCAAGGAAAACGGTGTGGCAATCCATTTTTATTAAATTCTCGCCCATTCTTCACAAACCTCTCCACTTGAGCTCCTGTCTGTTTCTCTCTTCACATCATTTCTTTCTTTCTCAGTCACGAGTACTCTCGCCTCGACCGATGCATAACACGATTGAGCGTGCTTTTTATTATTGGATCATTGAGAAAGCATCAAAAGGTAATATTCGTTGACGAGAGAAGCAAGTTCCCTTTGTATATTGAACTCCCAGCAAGAAACTAGTGGCAGAACCACACATTGTACGACGCTTTTCCTTGTAATTCGCCAAGTGGGAAAGCCCTTTCCTTTGATGACGATGGAAAAAATTGGGTAAGAAGAGAGTGAGAGAGAGAGTGAAGGGGAAAAAGCATTTTTTCTCGGGGCGATTCCTTTTTTTCTTTCTTTGATATTGTGTATAGAGGGAGAAAGGATTATTACGATTATTGTGTATTGTTATTGTTGCTTTTTCCCTCCCATTGCACTACATTATTACCCAACGCGAAGGAAATAAGGCTCAACTTTTCTGGATAGTCGGAAGGCTGATAAGGAAGTGAAAGCGGAAAAATGGGAGCGTACGTACTTACTACACACACAATGAGGGAAGAGCGAAGGGAGTATCTGGGTAACATTATTATGCATTTCTCGGTTTTCTCCGAGTTTTTTCTCTCTCTCTCTTCCTCTGGTTATGCTCCATTGCCGTTTTTAGACACAAGCAAAAAACTCGGTTGCCTCCGCGAACTTACAAGATCGGGAGTGTCTTTCTCGTATATGAATACACACACTCACGTACTCCTTATGTGACTTGCCTTCAACTCGCTGTTTTTGTTTTCCTTCCCTCATTTTCAGGGCCACTTTGATACATAACTATAATCTCAGGGTATAGTACTTTCACAAGTGAAACTCCTTTCATAAACCATCCCAGTGCTAGATGCACACATACACACACTTTCCTCGTCAGCGGAAACGTAAAGGAATGAGTTTCCCATTTGGAAAAAGCTGCATGTGCTTTCTCTCTGTCTGTCTCTCTCTCTCTCCTCCCAAAGCTGCTTAAATGTACGTGTGACGACATTGGAACAATCCTCAGTTCGCAATCGCATGTCGCATAGCAGTAAAGCCGAAATGCGTGAGGAGGATAGACCCTTCTCGCTTTCCTCACTTGTCGCTTGTAATTCTCAAAGTATGTACGAAAGGATACGGCTGCCTGTACTCAACCGTGTTGAAAGTCGTCTCCTTGCAACTTTCTCTCTCCTTGTATTTCAAAGGAAAGGAGAACGACAAAAGTAGGAAAAAAAAACTACTTTTCCTCTCAATGGATCCGTATCGTGTGGTGCACTGTTGTTTGTGTGTGATATCCCACCCGCGCACATAAAACAGGGATTGTGATTCATGGTGGATACCGACGCGTATATCTAAGAAACTCACTCAACGCAACAAAAATCGCCTGAAAATAGTATATACGAGCCCACATCTGCATTTCATAAGCCTATCTTTCACACACACAGAGAGGTAGTCAGCACATTGTGGACTTGTCTTGAGATTTCTTTTCTCTTGCAAATCACTATACAATATACATCTGTACCTAATACCTCCGGTGAAGAGAACAGGCCTTTCTCTACTATGCGAGTACCTACAATACATTCATGCCAGAAAGAGTGAACTTTGCATTCCTATATCCATACACGGCGCGGCGAACTAGGCATGTATTCAGCCTTGCTTCGTCTATAGAGCACTTTCTCTTCATTCATTGTGAGTACCGTCGTCCCGTCTCTCACTGTTTCACTCTGGAGGTGAGCCCTATGCTCTGTGCATACATGTATTTTTGTAGGTGACTCCCTCCAGTATATGACTGGTGTAGAATCGTTCGGTCCTCAATTTTCTCTACCCTTCTCCCTGTGATTTTTTCCTCTCTCTCTCTCGTCTCCATCGTCGTCGTCCTCTTCTTCTCCTCTTCACTCCTCCACTCCACTCCGTACTCGGTACTCTTTCGCATTGTCAATGTGAAAGTTTATACCCTCCTCCCTAACCCAATTTTTTCTCTCGAGCTCGTTTCTCTTTCTTGAACGTGTAGCATGGGCTATGAATAGTACGCGAGAAAGTGACCACTACGTACATACCACAACAGAGAGAGACAAAAATCACGGAGTTAAATAAATGCCTTGTTCCCCATTTCCAACATGGTCAACGTCCCACCTACTTAACCAGAGCAATTATTTCTCGCTCTCAAGCAGAAAGAAATCCATACAAAGTGTAGAATAATAATTATCGCATAATCATGTGATCTCTCAACTCTCGTGACGATTTTGCAACTTTTTTTGCTCACGTCCAAATTCCTTTTTTGTTCCCTACAACGTTTTTCAACGAAGTAAAGAAGCGGAAACAATATAAAAATGATGCAGTGGGCAGATCGGTAGGGAGTAGAGGTAGATCCCAAAACCAGACCTTGTGAGGAGAGACTCCCCGAAAATTACTGCAGATTTCAGTGTGATTTCTGATAATACGTGGGGAAAAGGAAATCTTTTGTGTCGTGCATTTTTTGGGGGAGAAAGTGTTCAAGTCTGTTAGTGTCGGTGCGTGCTTTCGTTTTTATATACAAAATTTCCGTTTTTGATTCATCTTGTGTGACGTGTCTCATCTCCCATCGTGTCTTCACATGTGCATCAGTGTGTGGGAAAAAGGACTTTCTCGCTGTCTCTGTGATCCTTGTGGTTACATAATATTTTCTTCGTGTCATCCTCGCAACACAACGTAACTTTATAGTCCCACCGTGTGTGGTCTGAGAGAAGGAAAAGATTTTGTGTGAAGAAAGGGTTCTATTTTACACGACAACAACGGCACGTCCTTTTGAAGTGGATAGATTGCCTCGAGGAATCATAACTTTAAAAGACCACCTCATTTTCCTTTTCATATCTCTTCCGTCTTTTTCTTCTCTCTTTCACTGGCGTTCGTGCTCTTCCTCTCTCTTTAAAAGAAATATTCAAACTTAATTTCTTCTTCCTGGCCATTTTCTCTTCGTGAACAAGTTTTACTCGAAACTCGCGCATTCTGATTTCTGCAGATTTCGAGAGAGACATATTCGCACAAACTGCACTGGTTAAAATAACATTCTGTCGTTTCCCCTAAACTGCTGCAATTACTGTGATATTTCGAATAAGTCCCCGTATTTCTCTGAGTCGTTTCTTCAGTCGATTGAAAGCGGAGTCGTGGTCTCTCTCTTTGGATTAGTCTCTGCACCAAGGTATGCCTAAGAAAAAATCAATCAATTTTTACATGCATGTTCAACATGAAAACTAAAAGTACAATTTGTTTTTTAATAGTGGAAAATATGGTATACATAATAATAATGTAGATTGTTTTGAGGCTGCATGTAAGCTTTTGCATGTGCGTAAGAAGAAAATAAGAAAGACTTTTTGTAGCATGTAGGTGACACGCTGGAAACGTTCGATCCACACAGAGAGAAAGTGAACGTAAGGTTTGTTTTACGTAAAAGCAGAATATGTGTATCCTCTTTATGTAGGGAGAAAGCATAATATATTTTTTAGCTCTCGTGCTCTGCCTGGGCGTGTTTGATTCGGCACGGATGGATGAACAACATCACACACACATATTGTACATAGCGAAAAACTTATACCAAATTACCTCCCTCTATACGCTTTCATCGCTACAGGCTGCGCTTCCAAATGACACTATCACAGTTTTTTACACAAAAATATAGAGAAACTATTATTGTTATACTGAGAAGGATGCCTATACGGTCATGTATTGACAAAAAAAAGTTTTTATCGTTTCTGGCTTTTTGGATCGATTCAAAGATGACATCATCAAAAATGCAAACTTCATTTCTTTTTTATGTAAGCCACACACAGCACTTGAACTTTTCGTATTCGAATCTGAGTAGGAAACTAATACGTAATTGTATGACTCCGATGTTATTGAAACCACTCAAAATTCTGTCGCTCAAAAAAGAGAGAAAAGAAGTAAGGAACAAGAACAAATCTCAAGTTACCATTTATACCGTTTTTTTCTGGTGACTCAAGAAGTTTTTGTACAGGAAGGGAAAAAAGCTTGCACTCCATGGCCAATATTTCATAATGCAATGAGATGAAGAAAGTGAGTTGCACGATGTAGAAAGATTTCTCTTGAAAAAATGAACAAGTTTGTTAAAAGTTTCTCATTTCATCATCGTACCACTCACTCTCTCTCTCTCTCTCACTCTCCTTCGTAAGTATACATACATTATGGAATGCACACAAATGGAACCCAGAAGAAGGAAGAGGTTGTCGTATCTTACTGTGGCTATCGTACTTGGTAATAACCTTGTGAATTGTGAAATTTATTAGCACACCGTGTACATTATCCAGAAGGTTTTTAAAAAATCTTTCGAAATGGTTGAAAACAGTTTTCCCAAAGTCCCATCTCCTCAGCATTCTGTTTTCTTTCTCTCGGAGAGGTCTTTTCTCTAATTCTCATCATTTGTCATTCATGAAATGTTATCAGAGCCTTGCGTTTTTTACCATTTTCGTCCGCGGGGTGTGTATACATACTAGTAGTACCTTGTTTTTTTTCAACGTGCAAAAATTATAATGGTAAAAAGAGGAAGCTGGAGGCAAAAGAGCGAGAGTGAAAAGGTGAGCTTGTAAATATTTCGCGTGTGAACCAAGACTCGCTTCTTTCTCTCCGCACGTCGTCATTCTCGCTGGCTTGTCCTCTCTGTAAATGTACGTACATGGAGTACTCTTTTATTCATTCAACCTGCATCAAGCTCATTGATCAAGTTGGCATGAAGTTGAAGCTCAAGTTGAAGCTCACTCTCATACTTCCACCGCGAAACCCTGTCTCTCTTTCTACCTCTTTGAACACAATATGCAACACACACACGTATACGTATATCATCATCTCACACGTCACACACACCAGAGACGCTCGACGTGCAAAAAAAACCTCGTTCTTTTGCATTCCAGATTTCGAAAAAAACACGATTTTTTACCGTACAGCGTGAGACTCAAAAAGATATGAAAATATTACCTTAAAAAAGTTAAATATTATTCGGTATGCTTGACTGGGTGCTCCAAAGTCCATCCACTGGACGTGTTATGCATGTGTCATGCTTTATTCACTTGCCGTCTTGCTTTCGTGCCCCGAACAAATTAGTTACTCCACCAATTTTTCATGCTATAAATATACTCTCTCCTTTCGCTTTCCAGCCAGCAACGCATCTCTTTTTTTGCGCTAAATGCATTATGCATGCTTCTCAGTCATTAAACGTGTGGTAATTAGAGCGTGTGTCTCTCACACACACTCTTCCCCAGTTTTATGACTCTAATCACATGGACGGTGACCAATTGCATTACGGTCCTTTTGTCAAGTGACATCAAGTGTTAGCTCCGCCTAATAATACGGCATATAATACCTAATAACGTTGTAAAAATGACATGTGTGAAAGAGAGAGAGTGCGAGCAGGACATTGATCACAAAATCCTATTTCCTCTCCGATCTACGTTCCTATAACCTGTGTGCGTGGACTCACTTCCAACCCGTAAAATGAGCCCATTTATAGCAGCAAGTGAGAGAAAGAGGATTTTATGAGAACTCTTTTCCTTCGACACAGGTTGTGTACACGATTTCCAAGAAAAGGACGATCGATGTCAGAAGGGAAAACGAAATGTTTGTTGTTTGTTCCATTTCCATGTCTTTCTCACTCTCTACTACCTTTCCCTACTTTCCCCCTGTTCCCAGGAGAAGAGAAAGTGATATTAAAAGCCCGTGTTATATATATTATTATCATGTTCGTTGTGTGCCTACAAGGGAAAACTACGCAGAAAAACTTTCAGATCATCATGCGAAGTAATTAATGCAATTTAATTACCATTTTCTCCACTATTTCCTCTCCTTTCCGGCTTCCCACAGCTTTTTCTATCAGTTCCTTGAGATGCTCTATAACAAATATGGTGGCTCACTCTTTTCCATCCATCTGCGACGATAAATACCACAGTTGTAGACAGTTTGTACCTGGGAAAGTCACATTTATGTGCACGAGCCCATATATCATCGTGATTCTCTTCTCGAAAAAGACGTGGGTGGACAACGACTCCCTGTTCAGACGTGTTGAGTAGTGTAGAAAGTAATGAAAGTGAAATGACGTCTCTTCGGAAATTAAACAAAATCTCTCAAAGCAAATGAACTTCTCCGTGATGGAAAGAGGCTGCAGCACAAGCTTTATGTAAGCGTGTAACGCTGTGAGGGAAAGTCATATTGTTTTCCCGTTGGAATTTATATTAGCTACCCATAAACTGAGTACAGATGTGCCCATTTTCGAGAGGCTAAAAATAAAGACTTTTTCATCGTAATGGTGCACACGTAAGAGTATTCTCGACTGTCTCTTTTCTCCCTTCGCACATTTCATTCAATATTGCCTTTAAATTAAAACAAAGCTGTTGACTGCTATTACGTCGCCCAGTGAGGGGCTGCATTGAAGTAGATAGTGTGGGCCATGTTGGCAGAATTATGTGCGGATTATGAGATTACACGCGTATGGACTGTTACATCCAGTTTTCCGTGACGTATCAGCACCACACTCCGCGGCAAGTGCATCCGCAGAGGAGCAGAGCCCAGCAATTTTATGCTTAGTTTGGCTTATTCCCTTTTGCCATTCTCTCTCAAGCCCCTGCCGCTCTTCCAGATGGTCATCATTTCAGAAGAGTTCATTCCTCGAAATCCCCTTGTAAAAACCATATTTTTTTACTCTGCTCTTTCCCCCCATCAAATGTATATGTTGACATGTAAGAAGTGTTATTTAGAACCTGTGAACTGGTAGAGCAGTAAAAAAGAGGTTCATGAAATGAAAAAATGCTTTCTCTCGTTAAACTTTCTCCTCTTTCGCTAAATAAGCGGAGTGTGTGCCACGGTCAGAGGATAAAATGCCAGAGCATGCTGATGTTTTGTAGCTGATGCGGATTAAAAATAAAAGTCGCTCCTTCGTGTTTTTGGAGGACGTTTTGGACATCAACCCTTGAAATCTTGTTATCACTTCACTACGCCGCTAAAGTTGACGAGAGTCGTTCTTTTTCGACGCGTTTTACTTTTTAGCACAACTTTTTTTATATAGTGCCTATTTTTCTTCTCGTATGGCTCCAATAAAAGCGCAAAATGTTTGCCATGTTTTTTTTTTGCCACCAGCATTTTCCCAAACATGCGCTCATAAATTATACATTGCATTCCACGAGAGAAAGCGGAAGAGAGGAAAGCAATGCCGTGCGGAGATGGAAGCTAAATTTTATTTTCTAAACGGAGATGTGTGTAGTTTTCCTTTTAGAAGTTTGTTCGAGGAATGAGCGAGAGAAAGCTGAAAGGCTTCTTGCAAGTATGCGCTTCCTCTCTCTGTAAGATATTAATATTTTTGAAAGCTTTTAATGTGTTCGCAGCGTAGCTTGACGCAGGCGTGTAGGCAAATAGGCAGATGTCAAAAAATGGGAGTGAGAGTCAGGGAGTGAAATTGGATTGAATGTGTTTTCTTTGTCGTGTAAAGTGTCACCGAGCGAGAGAGGGTGAAAGAGATTACATGTACTGCTTGTCATTCACAGGATTACGTGTTCTCACCGAGCAAGGACTTGTTGCGAAAATAGATCTCTGCTGCAGTGCCCGACATCATCCTTCAGGATAAACACACTGAGCCAACACTCCTCTCTTTATTAATGCAGTCTTGATTGACTCTGAACTAGTGTAGGGAAACGAATACGACGAAGGCACAAAAGACGTACTAGGAAACAATATGGCCCCGAATTTGCGGAGTTTATTAAACCCGGGAGCCGCCCCTTGGTCCGGGGCGGATTCTTCCTCTTCGTCAGCTTCCATGTCCTTCCGGAGTAGTTTACTAGATGACCTGAATGACGCCAGTGGGAAAGCCGCTCAGAACAGCGACGACGACGGGCCCTTGTCTTGGCCCGCACATCCGCTCCTGCGAAGGGTGATTCGACAAGCAGCCGTCAGTGACGGTGGAACGACCAAACCCCCCGAGACTACTGCCGAGCCTGGAAGCACTGAGCCGCCTGGACCTGGAATGGTGGAGAAAGTGTTCGACAAAACGAAACACTTATTGGAGGATGGAGCAGTGCTGGCGTCCGAGAAGACTAAAGTCCCCATTTGGGGCATCATCCTCATCTTCATTGGCATATTCATACTCTGCTGTGGCTGCTGCTGTTTCTGCATCCAGAGGCAGTTCAAGAAGTTCAAGAACTCCGAAAAGGGGAAGGGCTTGGTGAAGGGGCTGGAAGGCAATAAATTGTTTGGGAAGTTTGTGTCCGGCAAAGTGCAACCTGATGGAGACACTGCGGTACTCACAACCAATGTAGAAGATGAGGAGCCAGATGAGCCTGAGGAGGTGAAGGAAGTGCAGAAAATTGGCAGGCTTAACTACAAGCTCGAGTATGACTTCAACTCGACGAATGTAAGCAAAACATTTCTTTGTTGCACATTTCCGGGTCCAGCTTACACAGAATGATATGTGAAAAAGTTTTTCTGGTAACGTTGTTGTGACTATTCTGTTCCACAGTTGACCGTGTCTATAATCGCTTGCGAGGATTTGGTGGCTATGGACTCTGGAGGTACTAGTGATCCCTACGTCAAAGTATTCTTTGCTGGAGACAAGAAGAAAAAGTTTGAGACAAAAGTTCACCGGAAGGATCTCAATCCTGTTTTTAACGAAATCTTTGTCTTCAAGAGTCTTCCGTTTGCGGAAATAATGGCGAAAACGTTGATGATTCAAGTTTTTGACTTTGACAGGTAATGTATTAAAGAGGATGGTTGCCTACTGGACATTTTAAATCCACGTACAAAGATATGAATCTCTTTTGTGACTCATTCAGATTCTCCAAACACGATCAAATCGGCGAGATAAAGATCCCAATGTGTCAAATTGACTTGGCCGTGCCCATCGAGGGTTGGAAAGATCTTGATCCACCAGTTGACGAAGACTCTGTACGACTTTTAATTCTACTTTTGAATTGATCATATTTTGATAACGGAAACATTACATCTTACTCGAAAACATGCCTCTGATTCTTTGTTGATATGTTTATGCAGGAGGCAGTTCCAGGCTACGTAAATCTCTCTCGGAGAAGAAGGATACGTGGCAAAAAAATGATATTCTATTCTATAATAATCCATAACCAGTTTACAAAAACACTCATACAATGCGCCCTCTTCCCCTTTCATCTTGATGTGTAGCCGATACTCCTCCACCACAAATTCTGTCAACTCGCCATTCAAACCATTCGTCAGGTATTGTACTATTCGACCAGTTCACGCAATGACATTCATGTTTCTAACCTAGTCTAACGGCTGTTTTGTAACCTGTTCTTAGATGAAAACAATTCCAGAGGGTCCGATGAAGGAAGCAATGCAGCAAAGACAGACAACGAATAACTTCCGGGCAAAAAACGTAAAGATAATTTCTTAAAATTAAACACTGTATAATAGCGTTAATAACTTAGGAGGTATACTTACCTTTAAAACGTAAAAAAGTGCATCAGCAAAATATGTTCTGTAATAACATGAATTTAGAAAGTCAATACATGCATTGGAATACCGTGCTTTGAGCGTTGCAACATAAATTCAATTGTTGCAGGAATTCAAGTGTATGAGAGCCGTAGTAAAAGTTTTTAGCATGAGTTATTTAAGTGTGTACAATGATAAAAACCGATGATGATAGATTATATATATCAAAGAGAAAGAAAGAGAAAGTGTGGTGAAATGCAGCTTTGATAATCCACAGAGAGAGTATATATACAATACATATTATATTATAGAAAGAGAAAATATTTAAAGGAAAGTTTTAAATTCTCATTAAATCGCAGAATTGGTTCTTGACTCCTGAATTAGATATTGTAGACCTGATGCAGAGCAATCAAAACAGAGTTTTCAAGTCGATTCCATGATGTTTTAATATAAAAAACAATTCCTGATTTCTACGAGCGTGTATACTTCTTCTAGAACAGGCGAGAAAACCTCATAACTGTAACTAACTATATCAATCATGGGACGATCCACAACAGATTGTTAAAAAATCATACTAAAATCATAATCATCTGCTGAAAAGAAATTGGAGAGAGAAAAAAGCAAATATATAATAAATGTTATATTACGCGAAAAGATATATTACCATTTGTTCGTGAACGAGAAGAATCTTTACCGGTATGGCTGCACACATCTTATCACTTACTCTTATCATGTTAAATGCATCAGTGTGACTCGATCGGAAAAAGTCTTCAACTCGAAACATGCTTGAAAATGTTCTGAAATAACGATGTTATTGAAGTGGAAAGTTTATTATTCTTTAAACCGAAAGTGAAACAGTATAACTATGACGTAAGGTCCTGCAAACAGCAAAAAGAGTTAATTGTTTTCAATATGTAATAAATATCCTGTATCCTACATAAGAGTATACATTTAAATCCTGAAAGATTATTATACAACAATCCAACAATAATAGTAGGGTGTGTAATAAAGTGTAATTTTAACGGATTTATTGCGTGGGAAATGCATTTACTACATAATTCATTACATACAGAGGTGGATATAAAACAGGTTTAGTTTTCAATGACTGGCAAAACGCGCAACCAGTAAAGAAGCAGTTGATGACAATTTCTTTTTAAAAATGCAGACTGTTCCATATTTAGGATATGCGTATGAAAGTGAGGAACTCTAAGGTTAATTGTGGCGGGTTTGTTGTGTGAGCGTGTATGTACTAATATTGTGTATAGATTAAAGAATATTATATGACAATGATGATGACTCTGTACTTATGTAGCCTTGTTACAGAATTTACTTAATTACAGTTACTATGCTAGTTAATTATAAAGAGGATAGGCCTTAGAAAAAGTAATAGCATTACTTCATATCTAGTGTGTAAACGTAGACTGTTAGCCGTACCGTTAATTTTAGCTAAACAACAATGCGAATTATTACCAACAAACTAAATTTATTCTACAAAACTATTTAGAAATGCAGGTGCATTCAAAAGTGAACAATTTTTGTTGGTGCGTAAAACCAAATTACACGCAGGACAATTCAACTGTGAAGGGCATTATTGGTTTTAATAATGAAGAACACATCCCCACGTTTATCTGTTTAGTTCCTAGCACTTGACTTGAACTCAAGCCGAGAAACAATTGAAGTCATAAGGTTTACTTTGATGAAATGATTTTCAAAATGCAACGCGTCACCACAAAGTCACAAAAGTGTGCACACATACCGAAAAGTATAGAGCAAAAACAGTGGCTGCCTTTTCCAGTAAAAAAAGAGAAGGTCCAATCTTCAGTGTCACTTTTAAAGAAAACTATTGTATTGCATAGATTACAATGATTAGCGTTTTGTAGAGGATTCGTCATTCATCAGTGCGTAACATTATTATACTATCGGTTTTGTGAGAAAATGCGAAACTGCATCAATGACAAAAACGCTGTATTGAAATTGTCCATAATATTTGTGTAGGATTATTCTTAAAAACGTATTATTCTTAAAAAACAACCATTGCAAACAAAGATGGTGACTTACTGTGGCCATACGTAAGAAATACTGAATTCACAAGCGGATATATATGTATATTTCAGTGGATTTTATTTCACGTTTACTTGACGTTCCAAACCAGAGAGAAAAATACACTATTGGTGATTTATTTATGACACTTATTAATTTAGTGGGATTAATAACATAGTTCGATGGATAAACTTGTACAAAAAAAAATTCTTATAACAGACAGACACACAAAACGGTACATACCAGCACAACGTTTCAGTTCTCAGGCAGACGGCGAGTGAGGCGAACATTAAACACGAAGAAGACATGACACATTTTTATTATTACACTTTCAAAACAATTTAGGCATTAACGATGAAAAAATGCAAGAGATTTGTATTAAGACAGAGCTCAAATTTAGACGAAGTGAAAACTCATTAGTTTTACGATTTATGTTGATTAATAAAAAGTAATACAAGATTACTAACGAAGTAACGTACATTATGATTATGATGAGATGCGTTGTGTGAAATTTTTGACACAAGAGAAAACAAGTGATTGTGATGTATCGAATCAGTTAATGGACCTTTGAATTTTAATGGACCTAAGTTTAGTTGATTGGGAAATGGTTTTCATCTTTCTGAGAACGTGTACATGAGATCATATTAGATTAGAAACACACACAATCTTCCTTTGCACTTTTGCAGTAGAAGCCATTCCATTGGGTAATTTGTATAGTTTACATTATTTATACATTGACGTTTGTCTTGCAAGAGTTCAGTTCAACGCAATTTACGTCAACTGTAAACCAAATGCCCCTTCCTTTTGAATGCATGAAAAGCAGAATATTGAGGGATGGCCGGTGGTGCGACTTTAGTTTTAAGAAGAAAGGATACTTATTGTTTTACATGTTTACCTATGTCAAGAGTTTACAAAAGGGTTTGTATGATTGTCCTAAGCAGTGGTGCTGTAATGATAAGGAATGCTGCGTAAAAAAAACCTAGTTAAATCTTCCACCGGTAAATTGTGTTTAGATTCAGTTTTTGCGACTTGTATAACACCGTACTAGAGCTACAGTTAATCGTACTAAAGTATGTCTGCTGAATGTATACCTATTCTCTGTGAGTAGATTATAGTTGTCTATTACCTGTGAATCGTTTTGAATTTATTTTCAGCATCAGACGTAATTATTAAAAACAAGAGTATACACCCATGGATCGAGTGAGTGAGAAAACATTAAATGATTAAAACATACCGTATATTGTTAACTTTATTGAGTAAACATGACCTAGTTACAAGAGTAAATGTTTTACTGATGATAATCTATGGGTTCCACAATGGTTAAGATACTTGTAGGTAGTTAATTTTCCGCAGATAATACAATAAACTGGGAGAAATAAGATATACCAAATTACTTTTTCTGCGAAACAAGATACATTACCACAAAAAACAGGAAAATCTCATGATTTAGCGGAGTACGCACATGGTAGGTGCTACTCAAGAAAAGAATTGTACTGTGCATGTAGAATTTATCTAGTTTTTAGAGAAGACAAAGAAAACAGAAAAAATGGAAAGAAAGCGGAGAAATCTATTTAGGTTTTTGGTTTTTGTGAGATTATTCTTATGAAATATTATTACATATACATACACAAATATATTATACATAAACAGATATACAGTTAGAAGAAAAAACATTCAAATCGACATTATGATTAAATTCAATTGTAATTATTATCATAACTTATTACTGTTATCATTGTATATGTATATATTATAGTGTGTGATGACGGAGAACAAATAAAATACAAAAAATGGTACACACTTCCCAGGAACCTAAAACTTATTTTACACTGGATAATAAAAAAAAACTTACGAATTCACCTTTGAACTATGAATACTCTGAAGAAAGTTCAATGAGAAAAGGCGTGGCCGACTTGTGGTGCTCCATGTGACCCACATTTCTAATGACATTCCAGCCCAGATAAACTTTTATCTTATTATTTCTGTAAGCGGATGCGGAACAAAATCGCAGTTAATACTTTGATCGTCATGTTTGTAAAAAAAATTATCAAAACTTGTCGTCATACCTGAAGCCGCTTCCCTCATCGGAGAGAATGTACTTCTGAGCCTCATTGCGAACGTCCACCTCAAACGTCTCATCCCCTCTCAGAATGATTGCGTCCCAAAATATGACCTCATTCCGGGGGTTGTCGTACGTGGCATACTCAGCAACCAGGTAGACATAAACCTGCTTCACGTTCCAGTTGAATACCTGGGAAAATCCTGCCCACAAGTTGAAGTTGAAGAATGCTGCATCCCCTTTCGTCCCTTTGTATGGCCAGTGCGAAACACTCCTTCTGCAGATTTAAATTAATTACATTACTCAACGCATTAGAATTTCCAAAATTTTATTTTGAAAGCTGCTTAAACTCGAAATTCGTTAGGTGGTTACAGCTTGATAGTGGAGCTCTGCAAGTCAACCTTGTAGTCCACCCTGGAGAAATCTATGGAGCTCGTGGAAAGTACCAGTGCCAGGGAGCAACACGCGAGCCCGAAAAGAGCGTAAGCGATGAGATGGTGAGATCGTTCGAAAGCACGAAACATTTTTGCAAACTTTCCAGGAAATCTAACCCAGTTACGGAAGTACCGTTGAAAAACTATGCGTAGCACTTCTTTGCGTTCTGACGAGTGCGATGATCGTGGGCAAAGAATGACAAATCATTTTGGGATTTGAAGCGCAATAAGTACAGTTAACCGTGGAAATCAAGCGATATTGGAGTGAGACTAAAATTCGATGGCATTGTTGTATCTTTAATGTTTGTGAATAGCGTAATGTGAATGTAGCAAGATGTTTAATACATAGATGTTGGCAATTCTCGGAGTCCTACAGTATAGAGCTCAACCTCTGCATCTGCCAAACAATCGGTTGATTGGAGTGCAAAAGACCGTGTTCAAAATTCGATTGACAAAGTTGCGCACTGGCATCGGCGTTCGGATGGCGAGCGCTCCTGCGGTCGAAACTTGTTGGGGAAAAGCGGGGGTGCAAAAAGGAGAAAATCGGGGATAATTTTGTGTGGAAGGAGCATCTTTTATTTTGAAGAGGAGAAATTACGGCGTTTCGAGCAATATCCGGGTTTGGTTTAATGCTAATGCAAAAATTTCCTATGCATTTAGTGCACTAATGATTAATCCAGTTAATAGATTAATTTTAATGCGTATTACTATATATTAAACGAAATGTGGAGTTTTGAGGTTGATTTAGTGCATAATAACTTTTGTAAAATGGAATGTATTCAATTACTTCAAATGTTCAGTTTGAGTGGTCCATATCACTCAAATTTTCATCGATTTAATAAAAATGTGATTGGAAAGGTATTCTGCAGAGGTTTCACACAAATGTAATAGATTTGAAGGAAATGATTTGGGATTGGAAAAATTTTCCACAAAATTGAAATAGATATTTCCCGATTTGAAACTGATAATTGGTATGCAAAAGAATTCGGGATGTGATGAAAGAAATTCTAATTGGCATTTTCCGAAATTCGAATTGGAAATTTCCCGAAATTCTAATTGGCATTTTCCGAAATTCGAATTGGAAATTTCCCGAAATTCTAATATAAAATTTCTCGAGATTCG